>WUQG02423337.1:0-39043 GCA_011317285.2 Androctonus mauritanicus | reverse complement strand
TTGTTTTTAGCTCATAATTCGATTAAAAAAAACGAAATACAATTTCTTTTTTTTTTTTTTTTTTTTTTAATCGTTGAAGCAACTCTGATCATCATATCTATTTTTGGAATTAATTTTGTTACGCCTCTTCCCACTCGCTGATATTTCTCCTACACGAAGTTATTCATTTGTAAAATATAAACCACGTGTGATAAATAATTTATATATATTCTTTAATTAAATTAAATACAATCTTGAGTTCGCTCCGTTTACTTTCCATGCATCTTGACTTCAATTTTTATGTAAACTATATACTTATATAATTTTATTTAAATTTCGAACTCCTTAATTATTTATACTTTAAACTTTCGAAGTTTGCAAAACATGAAATCCAAATTTTAAAATTTTCTAGTGGATGCTTGAAGCACTTTAAACAAGATGGCACCAAGAGTAACTATATATACAATGTATTGGTTAGTTATCAAATAAGATGTTTTTTTTTATGTTTAGTCTTGAATTAAAAGAAAAACTATTGTTCTTCAGAATTGTCTTTTTTTCTTCCTTTCAAGATTATCAGCTTTGCACTGACAATAGACCGTCGACAGGAAGAAAAAAAAAAAAAATCGATATATTCTAAGATATATTTAAAAAAAAACAAAATAAATTAATTAAATTAAAAAATTTTATAAATATAATCTTATTTTTAAATAATAAATAACTTTGCATATTAAACGTAAAAAATAATAATAAAAATTGTTGCTTGTGTAATAATTTACATTAAAAATACATTCACTGATGCGTACATACCCGCATGAATTTATTTTCTAGTGCACTCAATCTTAAATATTTTAATGAAATTATTGAAGAGTAAGTATGATAGCAATTTTCTTATATTCTAGAAGAATGTACACAAGAAATTTTGACATGTTTTCAAAAAAATAAACTGATAACAGAAGAAAATACTACTACAACTTACGGGTTTGCAATATTCAGACAACTGTACCGACGATTCATTATTGAAAGTATATATATGTGTGTGTGTTTGTGTACTATATTTATTCTTCTTAATTTATATATTAAAAAAACGAAAAGAAAAATTCAGTAAATGAAATAAATTTATTGTATATATATATATATTATTTTCTTTTTGATACATAAAAGTTTTCAATGTCTGTCATTTCACACTGACAACGTCAAAGCTGTTTTCACAATATATCTAGACCGTAGATCAAAGAAAAGAGATAATGCAAGATCACATACATATATATATAGGTCATATACAACTCACTTATCGTGATTTACTTCCATCACTCTCCTAATGGAGTACATACCTTCTATTGCAATTTTATCAAGTAAAACTTTGTTAAATAAATATTTACAAGAAAATAATTTAAATTCTCAATTGTTATTTTTGATTATTTTAATCGAATCCTAATATAGGTTGTATCACATGCTAATGATTATCATAGTTTCTTTCGAGGAAAAAAAAAATCGAGTTTCTCTTCGTTACTATGTCGGTAATACTTCAATGTATGCTGCAAAAAAAAACAAACGAATAATTTATTTATTTATTTTAAATTTTTATATAAAATTAATAAATATAAATGTTATACTGTATTTGAGATTAAGTTATATATATTTTATTTATATTTTTCTGGAGATAAAAGCAATAAAAATAAATCAAGACCGGGAATTTTCCTGTAGACATTTTTATTGTTATCATCCGAAGATCATCATCGTTTGTATATTTCACTGCAATTGCAGTTTTTCCCAAATAAAATTTCAATAAATTAATATTTATAGAAGAATTTAAAATATTTTTATTTTATGTATTTATTAATCGTCATCGCAATATTTTTCTAAAAAATCTATCTATTATTAAGATACTGCGATTATTTTATGATAGTAATAACTTAATCGATCGATATGATCGATTAAGTCATTATTACAATCAATCATCAGATTAATCAAATTATTAAATGTTTAAATTATTATCGATCATTACAATCAATCAATAATTGTAATACACACGTTATGTTATAGTTACGTATGATCGATCGATCATAAAATACTTGAGTTCTACAATATATATTATACGATCGATCATACAATACTTGAGTATTACATGTATATTATAAAAGATACCAGTGGCAGCTCGTGACTTGAATTCGTGGGGGTGCTGCAACTTTCGAAATATGCATACACAAAATTATGATAAAAATTAAAAAAAAAAATTAAAAATGAAAAAATATTGTTCACTATCGATAAAATTATACCATTTAGCATAATTCAAAATATTATGTCTTTAATTGTAATGCCAAAATATTTAAAGAGATGGAGTAAACACAATAAGCACTACGAACACGCTACTACTGGCACAACCTGCATATAAACAATAGTGGAACTGCGCAACGGACAGTGCCGCATTATATTAATGGCTTGCATCCGTGCATGTCACTATGATGTGTATATGCTTGTGCCAACATGCGCGAGTACAATACGGCAGTGTGTTTATCACAGTGTCGTATTGTACTCGCGTCCTTCGCTCTCCTAAGTGCTATAAGGTAGATTTTTATTATTTTTATACAAAATAAGAGAATTGTGTAGATTTGTTGATGATAAAATTAAATATTACGAGCAAATATAAATAAATTAATAAATATATTTATATATCGAGAAAAACTGGGGTGCTGCAGTTCCGCAGTGCCTATGCACGAGTCGCTCCTGCAAGATACACATAATAATACACATTGTATTATACACAAGTATGATCCTCATTAATTGTAATATAATATGTGTATTACAATTAATGAGGATCATACTTGAGTATAATACAATGTGCATTATTATGTGTATCGTGTATAATATACATTGTAATACTCAAGTACTGTACGATCGATCGTACAGTATAATGCAATATCTGTTATATAAACATTATATTTTACATTTATATTATAATCATAAATGATTATAATAAAATGTGTAATTTTAAATTATTGTAATTACATTAAAGTTTATAACTAATGTATGCTGAAAATAAATGAAGTTTTATTTAAATAATATAAAAATTGTATTATTAATTATTTTTATTCAAAATATATATATTATTCTTTTTTTATTTATATTTAATTCTTATGAAATTAAAGCAACAAAACTAAAAGAAAAACAAATGTAAATAGATTTTCTTCTTCGTTGGATACTAAAAAATCAATAATTCTTATTTCTAAAATTAATATTAATTTTTTTAGTTTGTTTATTTTAATTAAATCTTAATGTATCTCGTCCGTAAGTAATGATTATCATAATTCCGAAAATATTTTGATTACTATCTTTATTAAATTTTTCGATAAAAAGAAAAATGTAATGTATTTTTTTTCAAATAATTATAATGTAAAAAATTCAAATGTTATATTTGAGATAGAAATATTTTTGTTGATGTTGTATAAAAGCTTTGGACAGATAAAAAGCAATAAAAATAAAAAAATAAAAAAAAATCGAAGAATTAGCCGCTGGACATTCTCCGTTGATATCCTCTAAAGAACAACATCCATTTGAGGATAAAAAAGACATTTATAGTTGTTTACCTTCAAGAATGATCTTTAGAAATTTAAAAGAACTATTATTTTAAAAATATATTTATGCAAATTAATGAAGAAAAGTAAAAGTTTACCTTCTTCGTCTTCTTTTTGCTTCACGACATCGGCTTTTTGCATGTTTTTAACGGGACTTTTTACTGATGCTATAGATTCTATATTCTCTAATGAGTCGTCTTCGTTGTTTGAATCTGGTGAATTATCGAAGTTCGGTACGATATAATTAATATCACTCTCCACTTCTTTCGGTTTGCTTTGAGTAGGAAGAGAAACTTGTTTTTTTCTATACTGTTGCGATAGAGACAATAAAGGAGTAGACGGTTCAGAACATCCTACATGAAGACAAAAATAGACACAAATACTGTAGAAGATATTGATGTTTACTACAAATACTGGACACATGTACTATATTGACATTTGTACTTTGTGTTCCACAGAAAAAACAATTCTACTCTAAAAAGAAAAAATAAACAAAATTCGCTTTCGCTGTAATATATAAACAAGAATTGAGAGTTTAAAATAGATTCGATTTTTGTATATCAGTAGAATGATTTAATTCCTATTCCGAACGAATATATGCCTAAAATATGATAGCGAAATTATGTTCTTGTTGCCATTGGATGCAGATAAGAAATGTCTGAAAGTTCCATGCTAGATATACCTAGATTTGGTACATTATGGCACTCGTATATTTTCTTACTATAAAGCACTGAGTTAGAATTTATATCGCAATAAAAATTCACATAGAAACTATATTTCTATAATAATAGTTCTTAACAGCTTTCTTTGCGTTGAATATATAAATTATAAATTATATGTAAATCATCTTCTATCAAGCATTTAAAAAAATGCATCATGAATTTTCTATTGCACATTCTAATATTTTTATGTTTAAAAAGATTCTTAGATGTTTCAGAAGAAATTGCTTGTTTGAAATATTTTACAAGATTTCGTAAGATTTCTCCAGAGAAGTCATTCTTTAGTTACTATTTTTTTCTTTTTTTTATATGGAAAATGATTCACAACTCTCTTCAGCAAAGTTATTTTTAGGTTCGATAGAAAATATATCTAAAGAATGATACAAATCGTAAAGGATTTGAATAAAAATAAATTTATCAATCGTATATTTTAATGTTTTTTTTTTGTATCTCCATCGTTGTTTAAAAGCTATTGCGACATTTTTCATTGATAAATGAATATTGATTGTCGGTTTTTATAGCAGTTTTATGAAGAAAAACCTTATCATTATAATCGCGAAGTTAAGGTTGTAGAAATACGGCTTATCTAACCCATTCGACAACTATAGTAATAAAAAGAAATCTGCATTACCTGCATGATAACACAAATGTCGTTGACTGCCAACTCTCTGATCCGATCGAGCTTGTCTCAAAGATACAGATGTCTGCCTCTTAATGGCCCACATAGTGAATGTTCTCTTGAGTGCTTGAATAATTTCTTCTCCGTGTTGAGTCTTAAATTGGAATATTCCCTCTCCGGTTAAACACCGTCTATTGAACTCCAGAAAAACTGTGAATTAGTCATTATCGATCTGAAAGATGAATGTCTTTACATATTTTCAGTTATCTTTAAAATTAAGAGAGCAGGTGTTTATACGAATCAAATATTCTATAATTCTTTTATAATAAATTAATTTCATTCATTGATATCTCTTTAATACAAGTTATCGATTTCATTCATTGAAAATTGTTTATTACAATTTATAAATGAAATATGCCACTTTCATTCATGTAATTTATTTAATTAAAATTTATGAATGAAATATGAAGTATGTGGATTTCAGAAATTGAAATCGATTTATTACAATTTATGAACGAAGTATGAAATATATCGATTTCGTAAATTAAATCTATTTATTAAAATTTATGAATGAAATATTAAATATGTCGATTTCGTAAATTAAATCTATTTATTAAAATTTGTGAATGAAATATGAAATATGTCATTTTCATTCATTGAAACAGATTCTGTTGGAATGAGTATTATTGAAGAAATTAATTTATTTCATCTATTGAAATCGATTCATTGTAATATATGAACTGATATGGAGTATGTCTGCTTCATTCACAGAAATAGATTCATTGATAACTATTTTATTCATTGAACTAAATTTGTTATGAATACATGAATTTATTTCATTTATTGAAACCGATCAAGTTGAAATAAATTCATTTGAATGTATGAATACATTTAACTTGATTCGTAATATTGCATGATATTGGAATTCATTTAATTCCACAAATTCCATGTTGTAATCATTATAATGAAAATGGATAATAAAGAATTATCAAAAGTGCTTAATACTGGTCTCTTGATAGGTACAGAAATCTGATTTTAATTGAAAGAGGAACCGATAGATATGATATCATTAGAAGTATTGTGATTAATAACTACTAATTCTTCTATCCTTGAACTGCTTTCAAGGGATGAGGAATAAGATAAACTCGATCGATCAAAATTAATTGGTGTTGACTACGAAGAAACTATCTGAAAGAAAATACTTTATAAAGTTAATAGATTATATAAGATGCAAATTATTCGAAAAATTGATAATTCCGTTAAAATTTTTATTATTTGTTTGAATAAATTATTTCAGTCGTTGAAAATCGATTAATTAAATGTATAAATAAAATATGGAGTATGTCTGTTTCATTCACTGACGTAGATTCATTGATACGAAATTTATTTATTAAAATAGATTAATTTGCTATGAATGAATGTAGATAATGTTTTTATACTTTACTGTAGAATATGTAAAATTAGCCATGCTAATTCAAATATTTGCAGCACGGTGAGTGCTCCAAATACATTAAAAATTGCCCATCAATAATGGATCATATCGATGTCGCAGACTACTAACTGTCCAAATTTTTGTACAAATATATATATATTGAATTCAGCAGTGTATTTTTTTAATATCAAAATTCGTTCCTAGCCGATCGATTTTTCGGAATTTTTTTCAGTTTGGATAATCACCATTATACTGTGATAACACTTCAGAAAGTTATTATAGTTTATTTGATTCTAGTAATCTTTGTAAAGAGAATGATCAAAACGTACTGTCACCAACTTATGATAGCTAAAAGATGACAAACTGCAAAGCTTTAACAAGCTGACAGGAAGAGGCAGTCTGTTTTGATGAGTTTTGTCAGTAAGATTTGGCAGCCAATAATTCCTCCATATTGTTATCTTTATATTGGATAATTGATTTATTTGAGAATTAAAAACAATACCATCAGAGACTGAAGCTTTAAAAAGAAGGAAATTTTCATCTGCTATCATCTATCACGCTAGTCGACTGCGATATCTTCAATATTAATGTTGCAAAATTACACTATTCGTCAAGTTATACTTAATATTGATGCAACAAAGAAGAGATATGATCAAAATGGAGAAAGAAAAATTTTTTTCGAGAACTTTTATGGAAATCAAGCATAAGATATTTTCATTTTTTTTATTTTTTTTATTTTTTGTCTGTTATATTAAGCTTTATTTATGAGATTGACCACTAGATAGTCTTTTAATCTTACAGCAAAAAAGAGTTAATCTTTAAATTTATGATGCTGTTTTATAAATATAGATATCTGATAGACTTTTCTACTTAAGTTGAAGATTTTTTTTGAATTTATGACGCCAAATGACACGTTTTGTTTCTAAATTAGTACTTGCGGAGATCTACAGTATTAAAAAATAAAGAAGAATGCTTGAGAGATCGATCGTACTCATCCTTGATACTCGAATAATTTTTGTAGGTGATTTAATTACTTTTATGATATTGTACAAGTTAATTTGTTGCTAATTTATTATCGAGTCAACTATTTAACTTTAACTCATTGGTATAAACTCGGAAAATATCGTTGGTTCTGACTAATATATCTCTCCAACGATCGCCAGGTGGTCCATAGCTATAAAGTAAAAGTCTTAAGGGAAGTTCATAAATTATGTAGCAGCTCCGTCCAACATATTTTTATAGGTTAATTAAAATATCCGAAAGTGTTATATATCACCGATGTGACAGTACGACATCGCTGTATCCTATATAAAAATTCTTTCTTGCTAACGATGCCAGTTACAGATAAGAGACCATTTTAGATTAAATTAATTATTAATCCGAATAATAGCGTAACATTAATTAAATTCATTCATTTATAAAATATCTTAATTATGTTGCAATTAGTAACATTTCTAAGCAACAGATGGCGGTATGTACGTCTTCAGTAATCCATTAAAGTAGTTAAAAGTTCATCTGAAGTTTTTCGATAGTAGAAGTTTTGGATGAACGTTTAAACTAAAAAAAGAAGTAAAAAGTAAAGAGTTCATCTAAAATTCATTACATAAAGCCACTATTTTGAATTTACTGCTAGTGAATTATTAAATAACACGCAGTACATTCATATGTTACTCCAACTTTAGATGGAAGAAAAATTTGATATAAGAAATGATTTTATGAAAAAATATTTCATCTTTCGAGTTTTGTGCGGTTAAATTGGAAAGCTATTGAAGAAAACGAAAGTTGGTTTCTTCTTTTAAAAAGAGAAATTTTGAGGAATAAAAAGACAATGTTCTACTTTCCCATAAACATGAATGAAACAATCAATGGAATAAATTTCCTCTTCGCTTGTTAACTTAACTTCCAACAACATATAAAGTAGATACAGAATACAACGGGAAAATTGCTGCTGCACAACCATTCAACTTCAGCAAGTATTATGCTTATACAAGTCAATTTTCATTTACATACCAGGTAAGTACCTCTCGTTTGCATAATCCAGTAGAAAATCTCCATATTCTTAAGGTTATCTTCGGTACAAAATGAGAATTAAATTTCACCTGTTTTAAAGTACTTAAACATCTTAATTCCTTCATTGTTTCTCCTCGCCTATTAAAGATCTAAAACTTCTAGCAATTTATATAAACTAAGTTGAAAATTTCATCTCTTGAGGATGATAATATATCCAAAGTATAACTAATATTCCATAATTTTAAGCAACATTTTCTATCAAACCGATAATATTCATAATCACTAAATTAAATATTTAAAAAGATTAATTCGTTAATTCAGAGCAAATAAAGTGGCCATTTAATATTTCTATTTACTTTATTTAATATTTAATAAATTTGCTCTTTGATCTTTGATTAATGAAAAGTTAATTTGAAAAACTAATTAATATTTTATTTATGTACTGTATCTTATTTTATAATTCTATTTATATTTAATATTCAAGTAAATCTTCTTACATTCTTAATTAAATATATCAAAAATTATTAATTTTTAATTTTTTAATATACATAACATTTTTTTCTTCTTAAATTTAAATCTAAACAGAATTTTTTACATTGTTTGATTCTTAATTTGCAACTAATTTTTTCTTGGGAGAATTATCATTAAGGATTAATAATAATTAATATTATATAAGAGAAAATTATTATCTCTAACTAATTAAATTATTTAATTTTCTCTAAGTAAAAATAATTTATTATATTTTTAAAATATAACTTCTATATATACAATATATAAAAATAATTTTTGTTACACTTCTTTAAAGATTTTAAACATTTTTTTTTTTAATTTTATTATAAAATAAAATTTTTAAGTGATAAATAATGAAGGAAAGTATCTTAATCATGGATAATTTATATCAAATGCTTTATATCATATCAAGTTAAAAGATTAGACAAAGAATGAAAATTCTATATGTTATCGAGTAAAAAAAAATTAACCAGAGAAGAATAAAATTAAATTATAATTTAAATAATAGGCAGACGTAATTAACGACATTTTGTATCGTTAATGGATTCACGAAAGACTTATGATTATACATCCAAAAATTAATTAACTCTAAGCGAATGCCGAACAAGAATGTCTGACGTTGTTATGCTTACATAAATTATGATTACGTTTAATAGAGATTCAAATCTTACCTGCCGACTTCTAGACTGACTAGAGTGCTCTTTGATCTCTTGTTTGGTCCTAATGTTTCGTGTCTATACTGTCTGATGAATGCCACGGGCCAAACTAGGGAACAATCAGTCTCGCCGGGTCTTACGACTCCGATTCCATGTGTAAATATTGCTAAATCTACTTCTCCTCTCAATCCTGCTTTTTCCGAGTATTTTGTAGGATGGACGGTGACTGGGAATTTTTCACGTAAAAACGAAGCTGAAATCATGAAAAATTACTTTTAAGAAATGTCTTAATTTCGATATTTTCTTCTTTCTCCACCGTTACTGCCACTCAGGTTAAGTTCGCTTTATTGTCATAAATATAACAATTACGTCAGATTTATGAGTGTTATATCACATTTAAGACCATTAAATGTTATATTTTTAATAAAAGTTAAACATCGCGACTGTTTAAGAATGTGTAAACTCCATTAACACACTGAAACATTAAGGATACGAAGAGTGTAGATGCATTAATAAAAGATAAAAAGAAGTGGGGAAAAAAGAGGTGAACCCATCTTAAAAATCCTTCTTATTGTCCCGAAACTCGTTTGTTCCAGGATTTACATTTAAATGCGAAAAGTTTTCAAAAATTTGAAAGTTTAATTTTTAAATAAATTTCAAATTTATGTTAAACAATATTATCGATTCTTTCGATAACGTCTTTTTATTAAATAATACTGACTTAATACTCTAACGCAAAGAAAAATGAAAAATATGTATTAAAATCTGTAAAACTGAAGACAATTCTTTTAAAAATATATTAAAGACAAAAATAAAATATATTTTTGACGTGAATTTTTTTAAAATTAAAACAAATTCGCACAAACTTCACATCTAACAATGGCTTTAACATTCTGATGCCAATTATTTTAATTACACGTCATCTTTGACCACATTAGCATCTAATTTTTCATTTTATTTTCTGCAAGAAGAAGTAAGAATTTGTTAATTTGATTAACTTTCTTACAATTTATTTAAGAAATGGTGTCCAAATTTTCTCCTATTTTTTTTTTTTTTAATAGCAAAATTTAAAAATAATGTGTTTGTTGTTTATGATATTAAAGAAGAATCGTTTACGGTATCTATTTTTCATTATGTAGCACGTGTAGAGTTTTTAAGACGTTTTAAATCCTTTCTTTCTCTATAACAGTGTGTCACATCTTTAAGTGATCCATAAAAAAATGTAGGCAATCAACCATATATCTTGTAAGGAAGTGTATGGTTTGCAGGTGATATTTTTCTCAAGAATTGTGGTAATTTTATAAAATTCAACTTAATCTGTGTATTTTTTACGTGTACCGATAGCTACAAAACATTTTTTTAATTAAAATTTAATTAATTTAGCAAGTTTCAACACTTTAAAAGTGTAAAATGTATCTTTTACACCACTATATTTTTTAGTTTAGTAATAGTCATTTTATTGTTTTTTTAGAAATATAATTTACTCTTTTCTGCACCTTTTCACGCACTTCTTTTTACCCAGCAGTACATCATCCCAACTGTATTCAGATAAAATTTTTCTATTGATAATCCTTTGTTCCATTAAGCGCTATTGTACATAATGATGCTGCATTGTTTACTTCCTTTCTCACGTCGACTTAACGATCTTTATCGCAGTTCCATCTTGTTATGAATAACCAGCACGTAAGGAATTAAGAAGGAAACTTTTAACCTGAAGGTTCTGCACTTTAAACCACTTAAGGGGAAATTTTTAAAAAATTTAGTTACTGGGAAAATTATGAAACGTTAAAATTATTACGATTTTCTTTGTCATTCCGTTCGCATCGTTATAACAGATTCTACTTTGTATCTATATAATTTATGCTTAGTTTCATATGCGAGTTGAAGTTTAATTATGTTAGAATTTGTCTTTATTTAGTAGATTTAAATTATTTAATCTTTTCCCGTTTCTGCAACTAATCCCGAATTTTCTGCTATCATAAGCATCTTCGTCATTTAACCGTTAAACATTAATTTTCCTTTCAGTTACTTCAGCAGGCATAAATAACATAAATGTGCCATTCATCAGATACTTTATTTTATTTATCTCTAATAATTTTGTAATCAGTAAGAGAGATAAATATATTTCCGAACTCAATAATTTCTTAAGATATTATTTAAAAACTGTGAGCGATTGTTTTAGCCTGCACATAATTTAATTTTAATCTTTTAATGTACTGATTATCTATAAAAGAATTAAATTTTAATTACGATTAATTCATTATTATTATATTTTTTTTAATTTTGCTTTTACAAAGATCAATTTTTTAACTTTTTTCCGGTAGAAGATAAGCTGTTAAGAAGATTAAGTTATAGTAAAAAGTTTTCATTGCGGATGTTTTTCTTGCCAGTAATAATTAATTTTTCTGAATCATTACTTAGTGGTTTCAGTTAGAATCCTTCATTGGTTGATACAGTACACTTTATCCAAAAAGAGGGGGAAAATCTATTTTTCATCATTTTTTACGATTTTTTTTTTCTTTCTTTCCTCTTCCCTTCTAGCTTTTCTGGCGGATTTCCACCATTCTACCAAATCCAAATCACCTCATGGCTTTTCTTTAAATCCTACAAAAAGCGGTTTGATTCTTTCCTATCATATATCACTCTTTTGCTTTCACCAGAAAATAAAATAGTTAAAAAAATATATATATACGTAAAAATAATTGACCTAGAAACTCGTTCAGTTAAAAAAATATAATACACATCCGCCATATTATAAACGGTAAACTCTTTTATCGTGATTAAAAAATAAAAAAAAAAATCCATTTTTAATCTTCATTAACTCTGTCCGCATCTTTCAAATTCTATTAAGAATTCAACATTGGAGATACAAGACAACTTTCTGAATTTTAATTCTAACATTAACCTTTCTTATCCTCGAGTGTAAATTTTTTAAACACTTTTTCCCCTTCCTTTTTTGATCTTGCATTAAAATCTCAATTTAAATTCTAAATCTCATTTAAATAAAGTTGCAAAACATTTGATTATTTTTTATTTTTATTTTTATATTTTTATAGCGGGTAATCCCAAGAATAATGTCGTTTTTAGCATCAAGTTTTGAAAGGATATAAACGATAAATCACTTATTTAATTATATATATATATATATATATATGTATATATATTAATTTAAATCAATAACACTCTTACAATGTTATGAAAAAGCTAAATATTCATGTTTAATCAAGCTGAAACACGTCTGAACAAGTACTGTATAGTATAAAAACTGATATTACTTTTGGGTTGATTTGATATTTTAAACTTGATTTCTTCAATTTCACAATTCAGTAAGGAATTAAATTAAAAAACAGAATTAATGGGCAGCATTAGAAAATTCTTTATTTTTATTTTTTATGATGTTTTCTATGGATTGAAATGACTTTAAATACAAATTTATGTGCTCAGTAGTAATAGGATATGGCGAATTTATAAGTCCAATAATGACAGAAAGTCGTGAACAAAGTAGAAAGAATTCTAAGTTACAAAAACTTAGCGATCAATCCCAAAGTTTCGGAAAATCGAAAGAATGGTAGATTTATGAATGGATTCCTTGGAAATGTCAGATCAATGTAAAAGGAAATCATCAGACAGAAGTTAAACGTATAGAGTATAAATTAAATCAATGCATAAACATGCTTAAAAAAATTCTATTTTTCATTCCAATATCTTAGAAGAGAGAGGTTAAATTTTTCGAATTATCTACTCGAAAATCCAAGAATTCATAAAAGAAAAAATAAAATAATAATGAAAGAATAAAATAATGAGAATAATTGTAGTGTTGAAATTTTATATGGAGATACTCGGAAACTTGCAAAAAAAAAAATTTTTTTTATTAAAACAGTGGATTGTTTGTGCAGTGGTGAATAGGCAAAATTCGCTAAGTTATGAGAAACATAAAAGAAAATTAAACTTTTATTAGTGAAAGTATTAGCAGTAATTGTTTAACAGCACAAAAAACGACTTAACTCTTTTCTAGTACTATTATGTACTTTTTTTTTTTAACAGAAAGCTTTAAAAATGAATATGATATTAAAATAAAATTAATCAGTTGAATCCTTCTTCACTTTAGAAATCGTTTAAAACGAAGAAGTATTCTTCCCTAAAATTTTTATAATATTGTCTTTCATGCATTAGATTATCATTTCATAGTGAAATTAATTTAAAAAAAAATGTATAGGACTGTCTCAAATTTTACGAAGATCGTTTTTATTGCAAATTTTTCCATCAGACTCTAAGATAACAATCCTAAAATGTTTTTCATCACGCATTAGCTTAGCATTAAGGAAAAATAGCACTCATCCCCATACAACAGGCATATATTATGACTAACAAAAAACACGCACTCCTGATAATTTCTTGCATTCCTAAGAATACACGCATCACCTTTTGGGATCCCCTACCTAAGGTAAAGTAGTTTTGTATAAAATGCTTACTAGCATATTCCTGCACAGAATAACATTGATACAAAAGATGGTTCGCTTAGTACTCTATTTGAGTGGTAAGGGACAATCAAAATTTTGCTACCAAGTCTGCTGCACAAAAAAAGATAGAAAAGTTGTATAAGCAACAATTGGAGAGAAATTTAACATAAGATAGTACTTCATTAAGATTTTCGTTTAGAGTTTTAATTTATTATGTTTATCTTAACATCGTTTTTACTCCCAAACGCAACCTAGAAATTAGCAATTTCTTTCCTTTGTCTTCAGCGCATGATTTGTGGTATCATCTTTACATCCATGGCATGATAGTCAATCATTTGTAAATTTTGGATTTTTGTTGTCATAGTAATATCCTCCACACCCTTAGTAATCCTCATTGTTACTTTCAAGTAGTACCTAACAGTTTCTAACACGCAATCTTATAAACGAGCTTATATCAAAGTGCTAATGAAAACAGTTAACATAGCATCTACTCACGCCACAGCTATGCTTAGGGCTTTCACGTAACAATCTTCAATATATCAACTTATATTTTCTACATCTATGAATTAATAAACCAAAGATGTTTGAAGTTATTATATGGCCGTTTAAAAAAACATCAACAAACATGAACTTCGTTTTTTATTCATCTTTACAACAGATGTCCAAATTCTTCAAAAGTTTTCATTGCGGATGTTTAGAATGAATGTTCTCTGTGAATTTTACAAATGTGGCTACATCATAGGATGCATCATTACGCAAATTCATGTGCATTAAGTGGTTGAGCAAAAAGTTAAATCTGAAGATGTTCAAAAGATCTGTCTAACGGATCCTATTTTATTCTGTCCATATTGGAGTTTTACAAATAATCCAACAGACTTTTTAAAACTTCGAACCATCGCCATTTTGTAATGTAGCAGTTTTGTATAATTATTGAAAATTAATAGGCACATAACTTGGCTAATTAACAAACAAATCCTTTAAAATGTCAATATTCTGAGATTGTTTGTCTTAAAAGACTAACAGTCAACAAATGAAAAAGAATTTTTGAAGGAATAAAACGGAGAAAATGATCTCAAACAAATTCATAATTCGTTATCTATTTTTTAAAGTTTCGAGCGCCGCCATATTTAAATGGATTATTTAAGAATCTCTCTAAATATCTTAGATGATAAGAAATGATCTTTAAGATTTCAGTGCTCTAAGAGTTTTAATTCCTGCAGATATTTTAGCGACAAATAAAATAAATCAAAATAAAATATATAATTATATTTTTGATAGTAAAGATATAAAAATAATGAGTATTCAATATATGTAAATTTATAATATTAATGTAAAATTTCAAGTTAGGCTAAGTTAGTGTAGTTAACAGTGCCAGATTCAGTTAGTGTGAAACACAATTGGCTATTTTTCTCAGGTCCCTTCAAAATATGGCTTATATGTATAAATAAAACAAATAACATTTATAAATAAATACGCATTTTTAAATTAACCCTTTGGCTAATATGGACGATATATGCGTTAACAATTTCTGGAAATATGGACGTTTGGCGAATATTGATAAAATGAGATACTGTATATATTTCTAAAAATATTTTTTAATACAGTTTTAATTACACAAATTTTGACAAATACGGGATCTCTTCAAACGCGAGGCCCGATTGAGTGTAATTGATTCAATTGGCTCATATCTGGCCCTGGTACTTAAGCTGCCATATTGCATAACGGATACACTTTATCTGGCAGCGGCCACCTGTAGAGCCCATCACAGGCTGGCCATGATGGGATTAACCGGATGATTGAAAGATGGGGTTCAAAGGCTAGAAAAACTGGACCCGGATCCTCTAGAATGATAAGACACTGCTTTAACACGCGGCCATCCGGCCGATCTAAAGTTTCAGAAACTTATAGTAATTATAAATGCAATTCAGATATTACAGAAGAATAAACAAGCAAAAACGATTTATTCATAAAATTTTCTCTCATCTCCTTAATTCAATACAAGTCAAGTTAATGAACAAAATCGCCAATGTTAGAATTAATGTTAATGTAAAATTTTAAGTAAATTTTTAACATACAAATTTAAGTAAATCTGTAAGTATGTTAAGGTTTTTTGTGACTATATCTTTCATATATTCATGACATCTTTTCTCTTACGCAACTAGGCATACGTATTAAGAACGTTACAAAGATCCACGAAAATGTCTGAGATCTACAAAAATAAATATCTCAAAAATAAAAAAGTAAACTATAAAAAAAGTCTAATGTTAAAGAGCTTGGAGTATGCGAAGATTTTAAGACAGCTCTGAAATAGTTTTAAATTCATTATGCAAGTTTTTCTTTAATTTCGAACGCCGCCATTTTGATTTGGAATTAGTGAGACTTCAAAATTATATCTTAGATAAAAAAAAAGAATTGAAAATCTAACGTTTAAATACTCTCTACTCATTTACGTGTGACAAATATTTTTAGAGATATCGATGTTTTAATTAATGCTTCAAATTGATAATCGTTCATATTTCGAACAACCGCCATCTGTCTTGGATGATTAAGGAATGATCTTTTAAAATTTGAATGTTTAATTACCAAGATGTTTATTTACCAAGCTAATTTGATGATTAAATACATAAAATAATTATTTTTTATAAAAGAAACAGTTTAAAAGTTTCAAAAGTTTGTAAAAAAGGAGTGAATTTATGAATGACTTTTTAAATATTAATTCATTCACTTTTGATTCTGAAACCATATGAACTTATTTGAATATTACTATTGAAAACTTATGCGAGATGGCAGTTCTCAGTTAGAATCTATTGCCTTAGGATAAAAAAAACAATACTTACTATCAATCCCAATATCTTCGAATATTGCTGAAGAGTCGAAATCCTCTTCGGTGTCAGTAGACATCGAATCGTGTATCGGTCGCTCCAGAGAACAGGAACAACTCTTTGGACTCCTCTTTTTTATTCTTTCGGTGTTTCTCCTTTCGCAAATAGGTCTCCAATTAGGATCCATAGATGAACCTTTATGGGCTACTAAACTAAGTGCTAACAGCCACGATTTCCCACCTAATTCGTCGTCAGAAGCTAGTACAAGAGGCGTTTTACCGTGACAAACTACCACTATACAGAATGGAAATCGACTGGTTTCTTCGATTAATCCAATGTGGACGGCATGATTCAGATCTAAACATATTTGAGGTTTGGCCGTTATCTTGCTGATAGCGGATGTTTGATTATCGTACATCTCTAGCACTGGACCTTCTGTCTCGTCTCTTAGTACGAAGTACCTCTTGTGCCATGCCTGAAGAGAAAATTTTAATCGAAATCAGTTTGATTCAAATTTTTAGAAAATACTCTTAAACTTAATTATCTAAAACTGAGAAATTAACACAAAATTAATTATAAAATCGATTATTTTAATTATCATTCGTATCTAACTGCCAAAAGATTAATTTAATTTACAGAAAATTAACCAGAAACTTAAAAAAAGGGAGGAAAATCTTGAGAATTCTTTAAATGTGTAGAATATCCAGCAATAGTTTAATTATCTTTATGGAGAATTGTGCATTTAAGTTACATCGTTCGAATGGTTTTTTTTTTATCTTTTTTTTAATCTCTGGTGTATTGTTTTACTTTGCTCTTTAAAAGTTCCTTCAGGAGCAGGACATGATTTTGCTATTTAGAAAAAAAATCTCATTTATAAATATTTAATCTTCGCATCTCTGTTTAAGAGTTTTCTTCTTCTTTCTGTTCTGTTGAACGACTGGGAGAAATTTTTAAAAGAGATTTTTCACGGATGACATCGATGGTCATCAACCAAGTATCGGCAGATACTCACGGAATCTAACCATTTATAACCATTAAAGAAGTCGAAAACTTTTTTATATAAGTCTTAATATTTAATATTTTTTCCCTCTTATAAATATTTACTTGTTAGAATATATTCGAAAAGAAAAGATTTACAAGATATCCCCAACAATCAACATTTGGACATGGTCCAAAATAGCCTGGAGTTAAATGGACTTCTCTTTCTCTCTCTTTCTGTCTTTCTGTTTCTCATACGTACTGGTTTAGTTTTCTATGATTTTTTCTGTTATTCTCAATAACTATAATCTTTTATTTAAAGGAAAAAAAGAAGAAGTCGTTTCGTTCCTTGTTCAAATTTCTCACTGACAAAATTACCCCGGAGGGTGTACCACGAATAAAATTTATAGCGAAGATCACCCTAGGTGGATGTTGGCAATTGGATACCAATCGAAGAACTTAATGACTTGGATCGATGCAAGATAACTTGTAGAGGAACATTTCTTGAGTGTCAAGTGTCCGGAATTAAAATATATCTTCCTAAATGCAATCTAAAGAATTACTTCTGCTTCTCTATCCTATTAACAAACCAAATGGATTTTTTTTGATTAATTTTCTCCATCTTCTTAAACATCATACTTAATTTAATTTAAACATTTTTTATGATTCTGAAGATAATTTTAAACAATTTTATATATATATTAGTGTGTCATTATGTTTCGATTTTTCGGGGCTTTTAATTTAGGAGAATTAATCGTATTTTTTTTTTTTTTTTAAAGAAAGAACTTTGACAATTATTCTTTGACGTGAAATGCCACGGAGTCGAGTCGTAAAGCAACTTAATAAAGCCCTGAACTAATCAAGTTTTGTGTAGTTTAGAGCTCATAAATTTGTAAAATTAACATTAATAATGTTTCTGAAAATATATTTTGATAATTTAACAAATCTGTAACACGTTAGAAATTGGCGATTCGCCATTTTCGTGTCTGACAACGTAATATTGTTTTCTTGATTCTTTATTGCCGAAAAGTTTCTTCCGTTTATCATTACAGAGAATTAATAATTTAAAACATTTATAAATTGTTGACAATAATGGCCAAAAGAGACTTTTACAACTATAAAATAATAAAAAATTAGTTAAACTTAGTCCCAATTCGATTTTTGCTAAACTTTTGTGGGTCTGAATCGGACTAATAACATAGAATTGATAATGTAACAATTTAATTTTTTTTTAAGAAAAGAGAAACAAAAGGAAATACAAATTTATAATTTTTGTACATTAGTAGCTTAATCATTAATCGATACTTTAGTATCGATTAATGATTAAGCTAAACAGGTGAGATTAGTGTTATCTAGGTAACAAAGTATAGTATTTTTTTTTTATTCTTGTTTACTGAAAGGAAAGCAATAAACTGACCCATTTCCTGAAAGTTAAAAGAAAACAAAAGATAGGAAAATCGTGCCTATATTTAAATCTATAACTTTTAAATGACTTTAGTGTAATTTCAACAAAAATTCTAATGCAGGAACATGATAACGAAGCGATCTCGTTGCTAACATTTATAATCCATCTTTATGATGTCCATCTGATAAGCTTTTCGCTTAAATTACTGGTCAAATTTCCAATTATCAGTTATCTCTTTTATAAATGAATCCTTGAGAAAAATTAAAAAAGAAAATATTTAATATATTACTTAATTGTAATCTTTGTCTAACTTGTAAGAGTAGAATGTACTTAAAATATTATGATTAGATGAATTTGTCTTATGAATTTATAGTTAACTTCGATAACCTGAATTTATATTAAAGTAATCAGATAAATTTAATGTTAACTTTACATGTCAAAACGAATTTACTTTTATACATAAATTTTATGCTATAATTAGCATAACGACGAAAGTTTTATGTTGAAGTGTACATGCTGACATAGATTTGATGCCGAACTTTACATGCTGATATAAATCCGATGCTGAAATTCACATGTTCTGATAAACTTTGTATTGAGCCGCACATAATGAGATAAATTTGATGCTGAAATTTATATGGTGAAATAAATATGATGCTCAAGTTTAATTGATAAAATAAATTGATGCTAAAGTTTACTTGCTGAAATAATTCTGATGTTGAAGTTTTACATGATCAAATAAAACTGATGCTGAAGTTCGTATGCTCAGATAAATTTTATGTTGAAGCGCACATAATGAAACAAATTTGATGCTGAAGTTTATATAATAAAATAAATCTGATGTTGCAGTTTACATGATAAAATAAACTGATGCTAAAAGTTTACATGCTGAAATAAATTTGATGCTGAAGTTTTACATGATCAAATAAAACTGATGCAGAGGTTCGCATGCTCGGATAAATTTTATGCTGAAGTGCACATAATGAAACAAATTTGATGCTGAAGTTTATATGATAAAATAAACTGATGTTAAAGTTTACATGCTGAAATAAATTTGATGCTGAAGTTTTACATTTTGAAATAAATTTAATGCTAAAATTTAGACGCTCAGATAAATTTTATGCTGAGAAATATTTGATGCTTCAGTTTATATTAAAGCATAAATTTCATGCTGAAATTACAATTCTTCTGTACTCATTAAAATAATTAAATCTTAATGAAAATTTAATAAATTTTAATTATTTAAGATCAGAAAATACGATTAAATAATATCAAGAATATTCTGATTAAAAACAATCAGAGAAATAAAATCTTTTAGCTCTATAACCAACGATAACTTCATGTTTGCTTCTTTTTCATGTCAAGGGCACTATTCAGCCAATATTAAGTAAACACTCATGTTTTATTTTTAATTCTTAAGATAAGAAGAGATTGTATCACGTTTCAATTCTCATTTAATGGTAATTTACTGATTAAAAAACTAATTACTAATATTAACTTATTCACACTTAAAATTCTGAAAGTAGGAACTATATTAATTTTCGATTTAGAATTTTCAACTTTATCGATCTCGTCGAAAATATTATTTTTATCTTCGAAGATTCCATTAAATTTAGTAAAATCAAGTTAATGTTTAAATTAAATTTTCTCATAAATCAGAAAGAATTAATAGCGAATGACTTCCATTAATGTTTTCTGTCAGATAATAATTTTAATATTTACTTTTACATTTTCTCCGTTACAATAACAACGTTTCGATTTTTTTGTAATGGAATTATATTAATTTTATTTTTAACTTATCAAAAGTTCGTGTCTAAATTAAAGTTAAGAAATGTTATTCGCATGCAAAATTTCGCTCGAAATTTTTAAACGTTTAAGTTCGAGTATCGAATATTTTTTTTATTTTCGACAACATTTATTTGCTTGATCTTAAAAATTCAAGAAGAATACACTTTATACTTGAAGTGGATGCCTGAGATTACTGCTTGCAGATGATATACTCAAAATGATTACTATTAGATACCAAAATTTGAACAAAAACATTGCGAATCTTTACATAAGAACTACAGGATACAAGGATTATAGAAAGTGTTGTGGAAGTGATATATGTATTGATTTAGATGAAATAATTGACTGGAAGATTAAGGATAATTCCTAACTAATCCTAACACTTTTAAGATTAAGATTCTGTCATTCCTGCATCAATTAAACGTTATCGAAGAAGAAATAACTGTTGGAAGAGTTAATCGTGTTCGCGTTAATGCAATTAAAATATTAAAAATTTTCGATACGTTTTAATAATTTTATCGATCAGTGAAACAATATATAATTACTATAGATGTAGTCAAACACTATAATCCTCAGTCGATATGCACCATTGCATAAATAAGGTCACAAAGCTGATTGATCTGCGTGTCTCTTATCTGTGGGATTCTATACCGAATTGTGGTATTACATCAACAAAACAAACTAGTTAGCGAGAGAGGGGGAGAAAAAAATCTCTCATATATCCAGATTAATACAAACTTTATTTAGTTCTATTTTGGTTGCAGTGATAAAATAAATCTGCACATAATAAACTTTTCGCTTCAGCAACCGATGACTTCGAACAGACTTCATCCCACTTGTTAGAGAAATTAGCATAAAAATAGCAAGAAATAATAACGAAGAATTTCATATTAAACGTTTAATATAGCAATACGTATCATCCCTGAAAATTTGTTTATTGATTCTACTTTAAACTTTCTAAACAGGAAAAAAAAATTTCCAGTACAATAAACAGCGCATGATGGAAAAATCTATAACATATACTTTAATCCTAGATGAAGAATGTTCTTTAATAAAAACGTATACAAAGTTTATATTTTTTAGCAACCGTTTTAAACGCTGATTAAAAAATGCAACTAGATATTGAGCGCTATTTAATATTTTATTAGTTATTCTCCATCTAAATAATAATTATATTTATCATTTTGAGGGGATAAAAACGATTAAAACTTGATAAAGAAAAATTTGTTAAGCGATAAAAGCAACTTTGCACCAACCTTTAATTTATCGAAGTATCTGCGTGGAGGCCTTTTGACAAATAAGTATCCCTGTTTGACAACTTCGCTCACAGCCAGACACACGTCCGCCTTCTGTTTTGTCGCCATCTCCGCACGTGCCACATTCTGTCCCATCCAATGATACTCGCTACTTTAATTCTATATTGCGCCAACAGCTTGCGCCACCGTCCAGACAATTTTTGCCGTTATTTTATTTATTTTTTTTTAACCTGCCAACAATTGATTGATAGTTCGTCATCGATATAAAAATTAATAATTAACGTATATTTTTTAAATAATTATTCGCCAAAATATGCCCACTATTCGGAATGGTTAAAATAGCGTAAAGCGAACATCGCTCTGCCATTAAAATAGCTACAGAAGCTACTGCGTCGCTACAGACCGTAACCTTAATGCTTGTTGATCTTTCGCTTTAAATGCCAAATTAATTCTTTGTTTTCGACAATAAAACGTATTTTAACATTAATTTATAACGATTGTTATATGTATATTACTTTAATTTAGTTATTGATTGTTACGTCATTAACAATTAACCTTTAATGATTGTAATGTTTTTCGCTGTTCTTGCTATAATTTTTATGGTTATTTATAATCCTTGTGGATGTTAATATGTTGTTAATAACCCAATTTATGCATTATGTTATAAGGATTATCGATCACGATATTTTCTTTTGTTTAAAGAGTTATAATAAATTATTGCTCTCGGCATTGGTAATAATAATCATTGACTTCATGTTCAAAAAAATTTTTTTTTCCATAAATAGTTATCAAAGCAAAATTATAATTCTTAATTTTATTTTTATTTTTTTCATAAATTATTAATCACTCCATTCTTTTATTTTATTATATTTTGTTTTTTTTTTGACATTTTCATTTCATCAAACCGAATTAAAATATTAATCAACTTTAATTTAGTTTTGTTTTTATCATTATTATTTTTTTATTTTTACTTCTTTTTTTTAAAAAAGTTGCGCTGTTATATAAAATTCTCGTATTTTAATTTAAATTTATATTTTTTAAATAAAAATAAAAATTTTGAATTCGGATAAATCGGAAGGAAATGTTTTAAGTGGCTCGTAAAAAATTTATTGAATTTTTCTACACCATGCCGAAAGAGGCACAAATGCAATTTTTAATACATCTTCCGAAAATTGCTGTATGCTACGTCTTGAAAAAAATTTTTTATTCCTTGTTTAAAAAGAAAAAAAAAAAAAAAGAATTAATATCGCGAATTCAAATTTAAAGAAAATAATAATTTTTCGTCAGGTTTTGCATAGTTTTTTTTTTTTAATCTTGTGCAAAATTGAAGATCTCACGTATTATATATATATTTATATATTATTGAAACTTTGAAAAAAGCTTCTACGTACAATACCGATATTAAAGTATTCATTAGTCATCAATAATTGAACATGCAGCAAGCATCAAGTGAGTGAATAAAAATTAATGATCACTTGAAAAACCTTGAAGAACTTTCAGTGTTGGATGTCGGCATGCAATGCCATCTATACAACGTTTTTCGAACTATAATACACCCTACTGTCTCTGAATTTTTAATTTCCTACATAAGTAAACACATTTTTGGTGTCACATAAATAAATATTAACACTTAAAACTAATTCCGATATTATGTAATTATTTATGAAATGTTTATTTTAGAATTTATGATTCATTTCTGTTCCTTGCAATGATCATTTTGTTTTTCTTTTTTTTTTTAAGATCAAACGCAAGTTATGTATAAGATCATACAGAAGTTGATCCATTGTTATCTTACGTTCATACAAACAGAGCGAAAGTTGATCATTGTTAATTTATTACTTTATAATCAAACAAAAAGAACAAAAATTGACATTTTTAACATGCTATTTTGCAATCATACAAGTGGAACATAAATTGGCATTGTTATCTTACGATCAACAAACAGAACAGAACAGAACATTGATCATTAATTAACTTTTGTTTAATTAATAATTAAACAGAAGTTAATTGTTGTTATCTTGCGATTGTATTTAAAGTATGGATTAGAATTATAATGATCCATAGAGGAGTAATAATAAACTAATGAAAATTTGGGATGTAATGACAATTATTAACATGATATAGGTACATTAATTATCATAGTTTATAATAGTTTTCAAAGTATAAATTTGTTTATATTATTAAAATGATGCTTTATGTAACAGTAGATAATATACAGTATTATATAAAATATTTAAATAATAATATATGAATGAATCATTTGCATAACTGAACTGCATAAAGCTAATTTGCATTACTGAAAAATTTCTTGATGAATTTGCATCTAAAGAGAAGTAAAAGTTTTTTTTTTTACTTTTGAAATTTTATATTTCGTCAAAAATAATTTTTAACTAAAGTCATCCTTTGTTGAATTCTGTTTTAAATAAATATAATAATTTAATTATTTTAATAAATTAATTTTTTTTTTTTAAATAATAATTCAAAACGCATCTCAGAAAACTGGCAAATAAATTTTTTCTAGTTATATAAATTAAAGTTTTAAAAAATTATATACATAACGGTTAAAACAATAAAGTTCTAGTGAAAAATAATTACGAGAGATGCTTCAATGAAGTTGCAGAGAAATTCAAGTATGCAGCTGTGCATCAGGAATAGCGAACTAAGTTTAACAATGAACCAAAGATGAATCGCAGCGTAGAAAAGCTATGTTGAAATTTGACGCCCCACTTCCTTCTTTTGCTCCGGATATATTGCAATGCTTCAGTTCCCTTTCAATCTAGAGTGGGTTTCATAAGGAGCAGATGAAAGAGGCCCTAGATGTAGGCTGTTTCATCTTTCCAAAATCTGCAACGGTTTCTGGAATTTCTCGAAAACTTATGCTGACTCTTATAAATGAAAATTTTATGTGGTAAAGATTTCAATATCAATAGCGACGAATAAAATCGATTCATATATAAGTGACACGGTTTCTGTCAATTTAGTGTGATCTTCGATTCTATAAACCTGTTGAGGTAGTTTATTTTTGATTTTCAAAACTGTTATTGACTATCAAATATAATTTAAGACGACCAAGAAAATATATATATAAAATAAAAATATGATTTGGGAATAAAACATGAAGAAATATACAAAAACTGTAAAAGCAAACAAAATATGTAGTTTACAGTTTTTTTTAAATTTAAACGAGCCAATAGGAAAGAAGTGATTCAAATCTGTTAATTTAAAATTCAAATTATCCAATCAGGTTTAATCGAAATTGAATATTTGAATTTACACTGAACTTATTTTATAATTTTTAATTTTTTTAATTAAAAGATCAATAAATGCTTCACAGTCTTAATCATTTATAATTTTTATTTATTTTAATCAAAAAAATTTTAATTTAACTTTTTATAATCTAAAAAAAGAAATTCTCGATTTTTTTACATCAATAAAAATAACAATCACCATTAACTGCTGCCATCTATTGGAAAAAGTTAAAATTGCGCATCACGTATTTATTTACTTTCAGCAATCATAAAAAATTATCAAATTATTAAAATAAATAATTATTATAATCTATTCATATTTGCGTTTTATAAGTACAGTTAATTATGTTGATTTTATTAAAAATTTAGAAAATATAATATTTTCACAACGCTATTATGTATCGCCATCTATTGAAGAAATAAAGAACTAATTGCATGTTTAAAATTAAATTAAATAATGATATATATTTTAAAGAATGTTAAAGTGGAAAGTATAACAAAATTAATTACTAGTTTTAAAAATCACTTAATTTTATTTATAGAAAAATTAACTATCGCGTTACTGAGCAGCCTTGATATAAAATATAAATATTAATAATTATGCGAAATCAATAATGCTATAAAAGGTTTTATCGCTTATAATTATTAATATGTCATTTAATAGAGTGTTTCCAATGTAACGTACGAGAGTAATGTTTCTATATATACCAATGTTAAACTGTAGTATATTTTTAAGTGCGCAAAATATATATTTTTTATTTTAATTAATTCAATCTTCTTAATTTAGAACACGATACGCTAATATAACTTAATTTCTAATGGGACAAACTTATGTGAACTACACTACATTAGAAAATTAGCCTGGATATTAGCGTTTTTTAAAGTGATGTAAAGTTAACATCAAAAATTAAAATTGGCCACTTATCCTTAGTTATGTACGTTATAAATGTCTTACTGATGATTTGTTTAACAAGCATGCTTAATTTTAGGTTTTTAGGACCAAGCGGACGGGAGTAATAACCTTAAATATGCCGCCCCGAGTTATTAGCTAATGTAGAAATTTTTAAACAGTTCGGTAGAAATAATGCAAATATTTTTTTAAGTCAACAATTCCTACAAATCATCCTGAAAATATAAATAATTCGACAGAAATTACCGAATTTAAAAAAATAAAAATAATTCGCTTAAGAAAACAAGAATATAACAAGCTCACCTATTAAAATATCTGTCAACGTACTCTTATACCAAACAATAAATATAAAAGTCAAACTTCGATCGGGATTTGTTTAAATTCTGCGAAGTACAGTTTCTTAGTATTAGTAACAAAATAAATCAGCTAGTGAATAAATAAATAATGGAAAATACTTAATTCCAACTTGTCTTATAAACTCAAACTCCTGCTGAGAAGCTGATGTACACCTTTTGGTCAGATGTCATTCACGACTCGGAACAGGTAGAGATATAAATTGTGGGATGTACCGCTGTCAAAATAACGACAGACAACTGAAACATATCTCAATTGGTGAGAAAAAAATAATAATAACAACGACAGAAACTGCACAGGCGAGCAAAAAAACACGCTAAAAAAACACACAACATATTTCTAACAGCATTTGTCACACGCTTTACAGAGCGGCACAATTAAGTTCGCCAACACGCACCAAATATATTATATTTACGAAACATATTATATTAATTTTTCTGGAAGTATCAGTAATATATTAAATTTTATTATCTATTCCATAACTCTAACGTAGATAAGATATATATATTTAATTGCAAAGATTTATGACTTTTGTGTGATTTATGCCAGGGAGGGAATAAATAATAATTTGCGATGCTGTAAAAGTATCCATATTTTTTTATATATAATATATTTATATACGCAATGGAATTCTTTAAATTAATAAGAGAAAAAATTAAAAAACACGACAATCATTAAAATGACAATTTTATGAAAATATCTTTTTCTTATACTTTAGTCACGTTTTGAACATAATGATGCACAAAATGAAATATGAACTTGTGTGTGTATGTACTTAATAAATCAGTGTGCTATCTTTTATAACTTGAAAGATAATTATAATGTTCCATGATAAGTAGACTATAAATGGGAATATATATCAGGTAACACATCCTTTAATGAAACATTTACCCCCTCTTTTTTTTCCCTAAGATGATGGATTTGGTAATTACCAGTTTTATTCGTGAGATGCGACAAAATTCAGGAAGCTATACATAATATATCGAATGTATCGAGACAGCTACTGAATGTAAGTTTTGCATGTATATATACATATATATAATGTGATAGAGAGCGAGTATTATTGCCAGATTTAGTAGGCATTATCGCTATGATACGAGACATTGAAGTGATTTATACATTGATACGGATTATTAGACTAAATATAGAGTATTAAACGTTTGAATATGAATTTGGAATGGTGAAATGGTTAATATAGTTTATTAATTCTGAAAGATCGATTGCGGATAATTCAGAGATATTTATTGAAGTTAGGCATTGTAAGGTTTCTAGGAATGTTAGCACCGAGCTAGATTTATACACGTTAATAATATTGAACAACATTAAATGTAGTGGCGTGTTTTTTTTTTTATTTTTATTTTTTTCTATTTAAAAAGCAATTTTCGCTTAACTTTTTAATTTTTTACTCTTTAAAACTACGATTAAAAAATGCGGATGAAGTAAGATATCGAATTACTTTTCTTTGATTTTCTCAACATGTTTTATGATTAAATATACCAGAAAATTTAAAACTAAAATAATAATAAAATTTTCCTTTCTCATCGTTATTTAATTTTTATTCAAAAAGAAAATAAAAATTGAAAAGATTAGAAACAATCATTTTTTATGTGATTTTATACATCAGAAGAGCAAAAATATGCAAAAATCGAAACTTTATCAGTTTAGAATGTCAAAAATGAAGAGAAAAAAAGTCAATAACTTTTTTAAAATTTATATTTATTTTTTTTTGGATTTTTTTGAAATATTAAACTCAAAAGATTTTTGCATTTTTCTTGTTTAAATGTTCGTTAAAAAGTAAAGATACAAAAGTCTCGATTTTTTTTTTTTTTTCTTTTAACCGCAAAAATTCATTTTCTACAAGTTATTCTCCTTAATCTTTCTCATATATTAAAAGAAAGAACGTCTACAATTTTTTTTTATCTGTCTAAATTTTGTTTTCTATCGAATCACGAAAATATTGCTCTCTTTATTTTCCTGCATACATTTTCTATTATTATATATATATTTATATACAGTAAATGACTCATAAACAACATTTAGAAAAAAAGTAGCAAATTTATCTTTTCTATTGTGCTCGTAATATTTTATATTATTGTCAATGTTTCATATTTTAATCGTGCGTGGAAGCAATAAACAAAATTGTATCCAGTTATTGGAAATTTAATTCGATGTTTAAACATCATAAATCATACCCGATTGTCAAAGCTAATTATAGCATCCAACAATTATTAATTTAAATAATGGCAAAAAGCAGATATTTACGATGGCATCTCTGTATAATGAGAGATATCGCCCTCCCCTGTTGAATCCTCGGGGTTCAATAGATAATGAATGCTCGGTAAAAAATACTTTTTTGTATGTATATATTTATGGCGACAACCATAACTTAGTGAACAATGGCACCGGCCGGCTAAATAGGTTTTAGCTGTCCACTTGCCCCTATTTATGAGGTTATTAGGAGATTGTATGTCCCCCAAGATCTGTTGATCGAAAAGAACTTGCTTTCCTTTTATTTTTTTTTCTTTTTGTTAGTTAAAGGGGCTCTGGATTGTTTCTTAGTGGTTGTTGTTTCCGATTAAGTTGTTCCACACTAAAGTTTTCATCTAAAAATCGCGGTTCTTGCCTGTTTCATTTTCATAGTTGGATGAATTCAATTGAGTTGCAGAAACGGACATGTTTTGAATTTATATGCGGTGGAAAGTATACTTATAAAAAAATTGCACATAAATTTGCAAACTAGCGAAGCAAAACACGATAGGGGAACTTTCACATTGCTCTATATGCCCCTAACAACGGCGGTCAGGTAATAAATGACCAGTGACTGTTGCCATTGTCTCCCATTGACGGCCTGTCTGAAGCTTAATTTACTGGTGGCACATTGAGGTCTTTTCAATGGCTGGTCTACCTCCTACTGCGAGAAAGCCTCACACCTCACTACATCGATGTGATGTGTATGGGATAGAAGAGATTTATGGCTTCTCACTTCCTTTGCACAACGAATAGGTCTTATGGTATAGTGGCTGTGCCCCTCCTCGTAGAGGTAAAGTTTGCTACGCTGAAAATGTATGCTGTTCTTTATCTTCTTACGTTTCTCCATACATCTAGCGTGGAATAAGCTTTTCTGATAATCTTTCACAGATTTGGACGATTAATTTCTTTGTTGAAGTGATGAAGGATGAGGATACCTTTGAATGGCACTCAATAGCTGCGGGTTTTTTTCATGTCTCACAGAATTGAACCCATACGTTATCGATATTATGTGAATTTTGCTGTGAACTTTTTCAGTAAACAGAAAAATAAAATCTTAAAAAGCAGATTTTTTTCTTCACAATGACCCGCTTATTATCTCTTAGTGCACTGCCTAAAATTTTTGAACAGATGCAAATTATGTTATAACTCATCTTATCAATGGATAGTCGGTACTACTCCCCATTTTAACATAAATATATATATCTAAAGTATTGAATCCTTCTTTTTAACCTAAGCAGTCTGGGAAATAAAATTTGCTTTTAGGTTAGTCCCGTTGAGTGAACAGATCTTTGCCTCTCCGATGCACATCAATGGATCCTCTCACTTAAATTATGCTGACATTTCTCACAGGTAACCACTTAAAATCCTGTATACCACCTTTATTATCCTTCCAGCTACAAGTCGTATCCTATTATAAGTTAAATTTATACCCACAGAAGCGAAAAAAAGATGAAAGAAAGCACATAAAATTTGTACAGCATTTTTAAAACATGTCGTACGTTTTAAAACAAAACAACAAATTTAATTTAAGATATCCGAGTTTATATAAATATATCTCTATATAAATTATATATATAGAAAATGATTTATAGATCACATAAATCAAGAGAAACTTCTGTCGCTAGTGACATCAAAAATACATAGAATATTCTGAAATATTTTAAATTCTTTTGATTTTTGTATTCTCATCACGTATAAAGTTTATTATTCTGCATCGGAGAATATTTTCTTTATGCAAAATAAATTTATTGCTAAATATTTGAATGTTGATGAATTTTAAACTTCTGCCTCTGAGATATTTTCCTCGACGGATAAAGAATTTTTACTTAATAATAACCATAATAATAAAAATATCGGATAAAAGTTATAAAACTTTTTTAAAGAATATAAATCACGCGATTTATTATTTAGTATTATTATTTTTATTTTTTAAACACTGTAGATATTTATATATAATATATTTCTACTTGTAGAATTTTAATTGCGTTATTCTGTCTTTTATAACCGTAGCAATTTTAATAATTACTTAAGTCAGAACAAATAAATATATATAAAATTTAAATTTTTAAATGATATAAAATAAATATAAATGTTAAATTTTAAAAGGGTGGAGAGAAAGAGAGAGAGAGAATCGTATGTATTTTAAAACTGGAATTTTCACCGAGCTGTCCTTAAACTTCCAACACAGAAAACACGACATGTAAGGGTGACACAAAGGTCACATCTGGGGATGCTCTTCCCTTTTCTATCTGCAGGGTAATTTCATTTCGTTCACCACGTCAGATTTGCCTATGGACGAGGCCTGCATGCAAGATGACCTGGAGGCCCCCACTCCGTCAAATCGATTCCACTCTCTCAATGCATGTCCGTCACTTTCACTTGACTGAGATTTTTGCTTGTCGCAAGAACCTCTTTTGTCACGTTCTATCCTACCATTATTTCCATATCTGTCCATCTTTTCGGATAGACATGACTAGCAGATATAGATTTGAACACTTTCGAATATACTCCTCGGATATTTCAAACGTCAGAAAAATAAATCTCTTTCTCTCTCTCTCTTTCTCTCTCTTCCCCCAGAATATAAATATAATTAAAAATATATCATAAGATTTAATCTAAACTTCAACGGTAACAATTTAGATGATTTATCGCTAAAACTGCCTCGATGCTTCTATAGGAACAATGACGTACACCTGCTGCAAGAAAAAAAGAAGAAAAAAAAAAAACTATTTAGCGCTTTAATTGCAGGAAACTGGAAATAATTATTTTACATTTTTATACACACATATATATATAAACATTAACAAAATAACATGTTTAGTTTTTTTTTTTTGTTTTTAAATTATTGCTTTCTAGTAGTAAACAAGTGACAAATGATGATGTTTGCTACACTATAAGTTTTCCAGAACATTTAAAAAATCTAATTTTAGAATAAAATTGCAAAATTTATTACACTTCATTTATTTCTCATCCAATATTTCATTCTATAAAAAAATTGCCTTTCAATACATTGAAAAAAAAAAATTCGAAAAACATGCGGTTGCATTTTATTGTAGGACAAAAATAAACTATCTCTATAAATATCCCATATTTATGCTTATAATGAAATTTTATATAGTCCTATATATATGGCCTATATAACTTATTTATTGTTATTGCTATTATTACTTTTTTTCAAAAATGAAAATTTAAAACTCTAAATTATGTCATCGTTTAAATGATAGGAAAAAAGAAAAACTTTAACTGTGTTATATATATATATTTTATTCGTAAAATATCTGGAGATATAATTTTTGTTTTCTTTTAGACAGACATTTATAGGCGTATAGGCGATTCTTGTCATGAAGCCAAAATGTCATGGAGCCAAAATATTACCATTATGAATTGGTTTTAGTGCTGACTCCGAAACGCTCACAAAAATGATAAATGAATCATTCATCACTTTTATGAAGAGCTTATAGAACTACTCTAGCATCAATCTCTACTGTTAAAATTCATTTATATGAATGTCCTTCCATTAAAAATAAAAATAAGAAGGGAGAAAAACTCTAATTACCTTGTTTTCGTCTGTCCGATTTTCATTTTTAATTTTTTTTAATTAAAAAATATATAATTACTATGTATTTGCTAGACATCTTTGCAAATCTTTCGATATTAAACTGTTTTTTTTTTCTTTATTTAAAATTTAAAGAAAGATATAAATAATTTATTAGAGAAGCTGTTGAGAAATTTAACAACCATTTTTTTTAAATATATATATATATTTATTTATTAAGGACTATAAATTAAGAAGAAAAGATGAATAGGATTGATTCTAACATCTGACTTTTCGAACAAATCGGGTATAAAAAAGGAGAACATCAACAGGATAAAACTGATGAAGAAGGATCGATGATTGATGAAGGCTGCAATTATTGATGAGAAATATTAAAATCACATAATAAAAAGAGACTTCTAGTCATTAATGTGCAGTAAGATGCTGTTAATTCTCTAGAGATCGTGATTATTGAGATTGATAGAAGGGCGGAGATAAATCGAAAGAAGGAACAGGATCCCTTCTCCATAATTTACCTTCGTAGCAGGCTCCCTAATAACGATTTAGGATAGAATATTTAAGTTATAAATCTCTCTTTTTCTTTTCCTTTTTTTTTTTTTTTATCTTTTAACTCTAGACACTTTACAGTTCTTTGGTTTTATTTATTGAAACTTAGTTTGATAACCGAAAGCGGAAATTCTGTTTTTGATTAAATTGATGCTGACTTGTACATGACATAGCTCCTCACTCCATTTTTCATCAAGAATGAGTCATGAAATTCAACAGTTGGAAAAAAATGCATAATATATTTTTATTATGCCTGGTCATCGACGATTATACATGAATATATTATTATTTATTTTTATTTAAAATAAAAAATAAATAAATTTTAATGTTTAATACTGTAAATGAAAATTCTCAGAAACTATAAATACTTTAGTAGGATCTTTAGCACTGAATTTGATCCATCAAAAACGTCGAACCAACCCACTAATGCTTTTCTGAATCACGAAAGCCGATGTTCATGATTATTCATGAGCCCCTGTACGACTTTAACTAGAACATTCCACGTTTTCCAGTCTCATTTGCCAATAATAGTTATTATCTCTCTCTCTTTTTTTTTTTTTATAGATCTAAGTCTATAAGAGTAGGAAACACGGTTACTAAGCACTGAATTGTTATTAAAGTAACATTACCAAAGAACGAATTTTTAACAAATTTCCTGAACAGAATTAATTACGAAGATCAAAGAATAAAACGTGATTTAAATTAAAATTTAATTGTGAATAATATATATTTTTTAACATAAAAAAAATTCTTTTCTAATGATAACTCTTCAAATTTTTTTTTTCTGAAGAATTATATAGTTCCGTCTAATATCAAAAGGATGCACATGGATCTTATAAATATCCGGTTCTTTACTTGATAGATTTATCTGCCATTGGTAGACACCAGATACTGTAGTTTGCGAATGTTTCTATAGCAAACAGTCTGCTTCATGATTCCCTTTCTTGTTTATGATCTCCAACTGCTGTATAATATTGATGTTATGGATCTTTTCTTTGCAGATGATGCGAAATTCTATCTTGTAATTTTTATGCCGCCATATAAAGTCTGTTGATTCTGAATAACTTAAGCTTAAAATAACTATTTGTTTAACCTAATTTATGTAATATTTTATTCTCATAGATATTCGAAGATGTTTTAAATTTTTCGCTATAAAACTGAATATTAATGTGTACCGTATAAAAATGACCTTCAACAAATTATCTCGACCTACAGTAATGAAAGGAATGTGAAAAGAAAGTCAAGTATAAACGAAAATTAAAAAAAAGATAAATAAAAATTATAAAATAAATATAAAAATGAAAAATGTGAAAAATTACTAAGTAAAAAATTAAAAAAAAAATTAAACATAATTGTAATATAAAAGATATTAAAAAAGATAAACAAAATTATATCTAAAAAAATTAAAAACAAAAAATGTAAATTATAATTAAATCGATAATTATATTAAACGTAAATTGTAATTAAAAATTTATAAAATGGAAATGAAAAGAATAAAATGTTGATTACACTTAAAAATAAAAACAAAAAATGTAAATTACAATTAAATCGATAATTGAAATAAACGTAAATTGTAATTAAGAATTTGTAAAATAAAAACGAAAAAAAAAAAAATGTTGATTACACTTAAATCTGTCAATGAAAAGGAAAAAGAAAGAATGTAAATTACACTCAAATCTGTAACTGTAAGAGAAAAAAATTAATTACATTTAAATCTATTAAATGAAAGGGAAAAATCAAATGTAGATTACTCTACATTTAAATCAATCAGTGAAAAGGAAAAGGAAAAAAATATAAATTACAATTAAAACTTCCAATGAAAGAAAAAGGAAAAAGTTGTAAATTATACTTAAAATTAAGTGAAAGAATGAGGAAAAAAAATTCGATTATAGTTATATATATTTATATATATAATAAAGAATAAATTTAAATCTGTAAGTGAAAGGAATGAGAAAAGAATTTAGAATATAATTAAGTCAATGAGCGTACAAGACAGGGAGGAAAAAAGTAAAAGAAAACGTAGAATATTCTTTCAAAAATCTCAATTTAGCATTCCGTTCATAAAATATTACATCTATTAAATTACATAAACAATTTCGTTAATTTTAAGAAAAAAAAAAAAAATCTTGCAAAAGAGTATAAATAACTTTTTAAAAAATTAATGACACTAATTTAAAATATTTAACCATAAACGGACGAATTTATCTGGAGAAAATCAAGCATAAATTTATCTAAGAATATAAGGCAATTACGGATATTAAGGATCCACTTATCTTCCATCCAATCAATATAAGGTTTGTTTAACAATAAAGCTCTTATCGCTCTAGATTATAAGGCAATTGATAAGTCGTCGGAATAAATCACATTTGATCACACAGATAAAGTAAATTTATGTTTAATAAATTAACCAGCTAGTGTGTATTTTTTTTTCTTTTTTTTTCCCTTCGAACGACTACCGTATATTTGCGAGATGGCAAACTGCTAAGTTTACTTTCAGTCGGGTTAAAGAGAGAAGAGGGGGAAAAAAAGAAGAAGATTAACTTACGATTTTCCCGTTCGGCATGTTAATTTTATAAATAAGGTTTTGACCATTTGATGGAGTTAATAGGTCGACAGACGTGGTGAGAAGTCGAGAGCCCCAGCCGACAACCCACCCCTGTAGTTTAACAGGTTTTCGGCTGTCGGTGGCGGCGGTTTTAGACTCAGGGGGAGATGATTTACTGCCGTCCACTTAGGATCTTGACAACTGCTGATAACGACAAGACAAATAAATAGGCCTAGCAGTGATGGCACTCCCCCCATCTCATCGTTATTCAGCGTGTAATGCTATCTGACATGTCTATCGAAACAAGCGGGACACAACTCACTCGTTTCGTAAAGACTAACCCGCCCAAATTTAGCTCAAACGATATCCCCGGAAGTTAACTTCAAAGGGATAATTTTCGACAGGTTTCTATCTATCTAGATAATTTTTTTTTTTTTTTACTATTATTATTATTTTTATTCCTTTAAAAATTCTCGAAATTAGAATTTTTACACATTTTGCTCTAATTCTACTTGTAAATTAGATTTGTTTTTTGTACAGATAGTTCGAATATTAACGTGAAAATTTACGCGTGGAGGGAGGTTTCTAGCAGGAAAAAATTATTATTATTTTTTTTGGATACATTATGAATTTCTGCAACTTTTGTACGACTTGGTAAACCGTTATTAATAGATAATATTATAATAATTACCGAAGGAAAAAAAAAAATATCAGGCGTAACAGCGTTTTAATGCTAAGTATATTTCTCACATAGTAATAATATATAATAATAATAATATGTATATTTTTTAAAGTTTTCTAAGAAGGTCGGCGTTGGAGCGTCTACTTAGAAATTTTCTAGACAGTATAATTCATAGAGGCCCCGTTAAGGCCCCTGAGGCCAACTCATCCGGACGTCTTATTAACCGTAGATCGTATAATAATGTAACCCTTGTCCGAGTCATCAATCACTTCAAGCAAAAGTCTACCCAGTCATCAGCATCTTAACCAAGAATCCGGTGGAGCGATAACCGGAAGTGGCTTACCACAGTTCCTTTCCGGATAATCAGGAAGTCAGAAACCGAATTTTCCGGAATTACGATGACGTTACATATCTAACAATGGAAGTTTCGTCATTGATGAGTCACCGGAATTGTTTCGTAGTCCGTCTACGACCGAGAAGAAGTTAACTTATTTATATAAGTACCGATAATCATCATTGTCATTAGGGGAAAAAAATATAAAAAAAAAATCCGTGTAAGCGAAAGGCAACGAAATCTTTTTATCCTCCTCTTTTATAGAAGGAAAGTTAATAAATATTATTATAACTTATATAAAAATAACAGTAATCTATGTCGATCTATGCACGACATGTTAATTTATTTTCAATTTATTAAAAATAATCTATAGAATTATGCACGCAAACTTCGATTATGAAAAAATATTAACCAAAAAAAATTGATCTCATTCGCAAAAATGTATCAAGAAAATCGATTTTCCCTATCTAAAAATAATTTTTAAAAAATATATAAAAAAATCTTTACCCAACTTTTTAAACATTAAAACAGTTTTCTTTTCTTTTTTTTTAAATTTTATTCTAAAACATAGACATTAATTAAGGTAGTAGAAGATTTAAAATATTTTTCTTGGGATTATTAAGTGTAACTGTGCATGTACTACATCTATTGTAATTCAAGTCAATTCGGTCATTTGACCCGAGATTATAAAGAATGAGACAGTATCATTAAAATATATTGAATATTCCGCTGTAGTCATTGCTAATAAATTATTTCTACTTTGTCTGACTATGAATATTTTACCAGTCATGTCATCCGATATACTAAATGCAGACATAAAGATGTTTATATGCAATAAAGCTTTTCTAAAACAATCGAAACTTATGAATTATTTATAGCTTGCGCAAAAATTTTCTTTTATTTTTATTTTGTTATTATTTTTTTTTTGGTAAGTTAAAGCGTTAAAACCAGCACTGTTTAGTTTTATTTGTATCCGGATCGCAACCCTTTCCTACTTCTCAATTATTCACCTTCCATGCATTGTCCCGACTTTAGTGTCTTTTTGAAGTCTCCCGCTCTACTCAATTCGTCATTAGCCTTAGCCTAGGGCCAATCTGCAAAACCCCGAACGCCGACAACTTTTGAGAGCCCGACCAAAGGGGAAGGGAAAGAGAGAGAGAGAGAGAGAGAGAGAGAGAGAGAAGGGAGGGAGAGAAGGAGGGGAAGCGAGAACCCAGATCGAGATTAGTAAGCCGTTTCCTGCGGTCTTCAATTTGAACTATTCATCCATGTCACACGGTGGGGCCTTGACAACAAAAGCTGACATAAATCAACTGTGATTGGCACTTGTGACAGCCGCTTGATGGATCGCCTTGTAGCCTGCGACGCCTGGCATCTTGCCAAGTCATTAGCTACCCTCCTCTCTCATAGGCTCGTTTGCCCAACCGCCGCTCGGTGACGTCACAGACATCCGTGACGTCACGCGGCCAATAACAACCGTGTTGGCGGAGGAAATCCCTCGGCTATTGGACAACATCTGGCTACTGGCGCCCTCGCCTTGTGTTGATGGTTTCGTTAAGTCACCAGACGTCTCAGTGCCTAGCGAGATCTCGGTGAGGAAGTATAGATGTTGTGTGTGTTGTCTTATCACTGAACCATACGGATTACTTACAACGTAAAACCAGTGTTTGGACGTGCAGGATGTTAACATCTAACAACCAATATTTGAGGCCAGATTACTTATCACCTTTACCAACAACTGTAAGTAGCATTTCGTCGCCGTTTTTAATAATTTCTTGTACTTTACGGTAAACGTAAATAACGCGTCGTCTTGTTTTCTTGTTTCTTTTTTAAATCAGATTATCGCTGATTTTATTTATTTGTCATTATTACAGTTTGGTTATATTTTAAAAGAAAATCCTTGGCATATATATTTTAATGCGCAACATACAGAAAATTCGCTTGGTAGACGACAATTTTCATATTTTATTTTGTTTTTTCTGATTTAATAAAGCGATTTATTGAAGATCCGGCGCTGTGATGGAAACGAAGTTAAAAATCATAATACACCGATAGCGCCTCTTCGTGTCGGAATTCGGAACTAAAATTGACCTTTTTCTACTCGGTTTGTAAAAAGAAATAAAATGAAACACTTTCGGCACCTTTTTTTTTCTATTCAACAGACTGTCGTTAACAGTGCTAAAAGTAACAACGATTTATTGTTAGAGAATTTTGGGCAGTGTGATTCTTGAGTATACATTAAAAACGTCGAGTTACGCGCGTTATTGCGGATTATAGGGGCGATACCCATAACATAAAATGGAACAAATAAAGCCGGTAAGAGCTCGGACTGGCAAGACTATATATGGTCATAATTGCGCTTCACTTACCGGAAAAGCGCGTATCGAGTCATACAAAAGGAGGTTTTTATGA
>WUQG02423326.1:0-14985 GCA_011317285.2 Androctonus mauritanicus | reverse complement strand
CCGGCTGACCCCTCCGCAGGGATGGGCAGCCTGTGGAAGGGCTTGTTTCGCCCCGTCACATAGTATTCTTCCAGAATAGAGTGTGGCGTCATCTGTTGACCAAATAATAATTTAAATGAACTTTATTTTGTCTACGTTATTTACATCACTTAAATAATTTTTTACAAATTTTATTATCTTATTTACTTTTATAAAGTGTAAATACTAGAATTATTGTAACGAAATTTTCTTTAATTTTTTGTCAATAGATGACGCTACTTTCCACTCAGTAAGAGTACTAACTTGTAAGTGGCGGGGTAAAACAAGCCCTTCCACAGAGTGCCCATCACTGCGAAGGGTAGAGGACGAAGATCGACGGGCCGGGCCCGGACTCCATGCAAATATTTTCAAGGAGTGGGACTCGAGACTCGAACCTGAGTCCTCCAGAGTGGAAAGCCAGACCGTCTCCATGCGCCAATCTGGCCGGCGAAATTTCCTTTATTTTTAAAAAGAACCTCTCAATACGAAATGTCTGTTAAAAGGCCCTGGTCAGGATCTTTGTGTAATATGAATAATTATATTTTTGTAATTCTGCGTTTAACATACCTGATCTGCTCAGTTCAATGATTATATAGATTGAATTTTGAAAAGTTGAATATTTTATGATATAAGAAATTATTAAAAAATTAACTTCCCGAAAATATTGTCAAAATATAAATATAAAAGATATTAACTGAATTCCAAATTTTCAGAAAAAGACATTGGTATTAATAAAAATACTTTCAAAATATTCAACATTTTTCTTGACATTGATATCGGCCGGTTGACCGCATTGTAAAGCATTCGCATAACATAAATACGCGGACGGTGACTGAAATAAAGGGTCTTACAACCTCTGTTTTCAGGAGAGTTCTAGTGTTGCCATTGAACCCAATCCTTCAAATTTCCAGATAAACAGTCCACTTTTGACCCTTTTTACATTAATACCTAAAGACACCAGACATAATAGTATTGTTAGTTTCCTCAGTGATCCCTTCAGATCAGAATCCGATCTTAGATCTTCAACTGGGTTTTCAGGATATTTCTAACATCAACAGAAAAATCGCTATTTTTCTGTTGATGTTAGAAATACCTGAAAACCCAGTTGAAGATCTAAGATCGGATTCTGATCAAAATATTTCTAACAGCAACAGAAAAATCGCTATTTTTCTGTTGCTGTTAGAAATATTTTGAACATATTTCAATTTGATTTTAATAAATTTACACCTAATATGTTTTCCTGATTAACTGGCATTTTAGCGTAAGTTGGCCTATTTACTTTTGGAATAATTCCTCTCTGCATGACCTTAATAATGCTTAATATTTCAGCGGCAAAACCTGCAATTCTGGATTTTCTTATCTATCCTTTACCTTCCTTATTTTAATTTCTGGCAATAATCCCAGAATTTTTATACATTATCAAGCCTTTTAATATGAATTAAGTTTTCAAATTCTTTAATATCCATGGCCACGTAAACAAAATTAACAAACAGAAATAAATTCACCGAAAACTTAAATAAAAGTAAAATATATATAGCAACATACAGTAAAATAAGTTAAACCAATATAATTCGACAACTGTTCATATGATGTTAACAATATCCAGGTATAGCTATACAAAACAAAAACAGCTTCGCAGAATCTTCGGAACGATATCTCAATAAAGCAAAATTTATTTTAAAAAATAAAAGTAAGAATTCTTTCTGTAAAGTAACGGTATGTCACAGAAGAGCAAAAAGTTCTGAGATTTTGGTCGTAGAAAAAAATCAGTTCCATCATTGAAATTCAAAATAATTCTGCTATCCAAGCATATAAAACGTAACTCACCAAACATATAAAAATCACAAATTCTAAACATCAGAATCGGAAAACAACTTAATTAGTTATCACTATCTACCGACTGAAGCGTTGTATTTTGTAAATTCTAAATAACATTAAGATTCGGCCGGATGGCCGCGTTGTAAAGCTGTGGTTTTCCATCCTGGAGGATTCAGATTCAAATCAACCACTTCCAGGATAGGTCGGATCTGGCCCGGCCTGTTGAACCCCGCTTCAGCCAACCGGTTTACCCCATCATGGGTGGTTTTTTTACGTCACTTTCCATTCAATTAGAACACTAAATGACGAGGGGAAATAAGCCCTTCCACATTCTGCCCACCCCTGCGGAGGGGTCAGCCGGATTGTGAAGGACGGGGTTCGACGGGCCATGCCCAGATTCCATGATAAATATTTTCAAGGGGTAGGACCCGACACTCGAATCTGGTCCTCCAGAGTGGAAACCGAAGCGTTTCCACACGACCAATCCGGCCGACCCACCATCAAGGGAGTTAGGCAGCCTGTGCTGGGCTCTTTTCATTCTATCATATGGGTACACGAGTCCCTTGTATTGGTATAATAAAAAAAATAATATTATGATGAATTAATTTATAATTAATTCATCATGGTTATTCGAACAAATATCAATTTTATATTTCCCGCAACAATTTACTATAATATATATTAAGTAGTTATATATTTGATAATAACCAACTCAGTAAAATAGGAATGTGAATAAATTAAAATCAATTACCAATTCCCGAACTTAAAAGAAATTTATAAAATAAAAAAATAATATATTGTTTTTAGTGCAATAACATACACATACCTTTCCTGATCCAACTGATCCCACTATAATCAACAAATCGCCAGGCTTTGCATTCAATGTTATATTTTTTAAGATTGGTTCTGAATCCTTATTAAAAATATTTTTAAAAATGCAAATTAATTATACTAATTTTATTATATACTAAATTAAAACTTTATCAATTATATAAAGAAATATTATAATGTGAATAATAAGGCTAACAAGTTATTTTTCACTTTTATTTATTTTATAAATAAAAAATTATGAAAATCTTTCTATATATTTGATTCATTGTCTCATTAATATTTATTATAGATAATCTCAGATAGGTGAATGATAGCCATTTTTGAAAAGAGAGATATAACTCTCCTTTCAATAATGTTAAATCATCTTGTTAACTTTTATAGAAAATCAATGATACAGTTGAATAAATTAATTTTGAAGAAATCATTGAAATTTAAAGTTCTGCCATTTTAAAAATCTTGTAGTTAGAGAGAAAGCTTTTAGGTAATTTTTATAGCATTATCTTATTTCTCAAATTTCTTAAAAATCTTCTAATATTTCGAAGAATATTTAATTTGGAACATGCAAAGAAGAGATATAAGAGCATGGTCTTAAAAAGACTCACTTTCCTGTAAAAAGAAAACTAAAAATTATGAAATTCTTTCATTTCCTAATATTGTAATTCACATTTTACTTATTATACTTCTCTAAAGTTATATGAAATATAATATTTGTTAAACATTTTTCAATTATCAGTAATAATAACCTTATTCCAGGAGGCTATGATGTTTCCGACCCATACTCCATAATTCTTTATACATGGCCTTGAATCTTGAACATCAACCTCACTGTGTTTTTCTTCAAGCAGTAAAAATTTCTGCGGAAGAAATTCATATAAAATAACTTTGTAAAAAACTGCAACTATTTAAGTTAAAATAATATCCTTTATTTTTCTAAAACATAAAATTTACTTTATCTGTTCATTTCTTTCTAAATATATGGATATTTTAAAATATATATAAATTACAGTTAAACAAATAATAATATCTCTACTAACAGTAAAAGATTTGGAGACTAGTTTAGGAGATTAAAACTGCATTTTCCTTTCCAATAATCAGAAAGGAAAATGCAGTATTTTCTTTTCTGAATTTCTGAATTTATAAAAACAGTTGAAGCGGTAGTAGGTTGAACTCAAAGGTGTAGAAGAAAGGATAGGTACATTTATTTTTTTCAATAGATGAAGCCACTTCCTCCTCAGTAAGAGAAGTAAGTGGTTGGGTGAAAGAAGCCCTTCTACAAGCTACCCACCCCTAGGGAGGGGTTAGCCAGTTAGTGGAGTTACGGGGATCGACAGCCGGACTCGGACCCCATGATAAATATTTTCAAGAGGTGGATTCCGAGATTCGAGCCCAGGTCCTCCAGAATGGAAAGCCGAAGCGTTTCCAATCGGCCAAAACGGTCAACAGTACATCTATATACAATATTGAATAATCGCAAATTTTAGCTTTCAGTTACTGCATAGCTAAAATTTTATAGAAATTTATTAAAATTGTATATTTACGTTTTATCATAAAATAATACAATCCAGAGATATTTTAAATTTATTGAGAAATGTGCATATTCTCAATAAGTTTTAAACAAGTAGTAGAAAATTCTGGTACTGACATTATGATAAAGGAACAAAAATATCAAAATCACTCAAACTTTTTAACAGAACATCTTAAAAATTAGCATAATTTATTAAAATTAATCATTTTCTCAATTTCTTAGCTAAAGCTGAAAAATTGAGAAAATGGTTATTTTTTAATATCATAATACTTTATTTTATATCTATGTTATATGAAATATCATTAAAATTATGTAAAGAAAAAATATATCTAAGCAAAGAATATCATAATGAATTTGCAATTCTCATTAAATTAATATTTAAGTATCTGAAGTAAATTAATAGACTAAGACCAATGATAATGTTAAAACTAGTGGATTAGAAATATTAAATAAGTTTATAAGTGCATTTATAAAATTAGTTTCAGAATAAATGAAGATGTTAGAAAGATCAAAGCTATTGCTGCAATTTCTGTTATTCCACAAAAAATTACAGGAATTGCATATTAGTTATGAATATCATGAAATGAAAATCGTAAAAATTAAGAATGGCGATAAACTAATTATAATCCGAACTATAGATTTTGAATAGAACAGATTTCATGTGTTTTTAGTTGACAGATTTAATAAGAAAAAGATATTACATTTATATAATATTGCAGTCAAATCCCGATAAGATGCCCCAGTTTAAGCTATCATGATTGCTGTCCTCTAAGAACTTTGGCGGAACAGATTTCTCTATGTTAATGGAATAGGTAAACCACGATAAGACACCATCTGCGAGTAGAAACATCTAAACAAATATTCCTTTTGGCATTGTATTTTTCTTGATGAAAGGGGCATGTAAAGTGACTTACATGCCCTTGGCATCCTGTAGTTCATGAGTACTATATATACAGTATTAAAAGGTCTTTGGATTCATTTGTAACCAGCAGTTAGGAGAGATGCAGTTAACGGTAATATGGGGTTTAAGCCTGGTTCACACCTAAGTTGTGGAAAATTTAAGATGCTAAGAACTAAATCGTTTCCATAGTTTATTGCGCACCAAGCAACTAAGGATACTGTACAATAAGCTGTGTACATTGTATTTTACAAAAATCTCAAAGTAGAGGATCAGAACAGCAGACGGACATGTTTTCTATGTAGTACTGTACATATACGGACGTATACCATACTAAAAAATATACAGTTTTTTATAAATGTTAAGTTTGGATGCTAAATATAAATGTACTATATTTTATAAAATTTAATAAATTCGGTTTCATTTTCATTTCTATATAAGTGTTTACGATAAACCGCCAACCCCGATTAGCTGCAAAGTAGTCCCCAAACAGTTGCTTATCGGAGTTTGACTGCATATTATTTTACAGATGAAGATAAAAACTATAAATTCTAGGAAAGATTTAAGATTTATATATAAAAGCATGATGGACTGTGGTAACAATAACCAAACTCATACAATAAAATTTGTCTAACTTTGTTAATCTTATATTTGAAGACAAACATTATTGGAGATTAGAAATTGGACATGACGTCAGTTGTCGTCTACGAGAAATTCCTACGAAATTGAATTTTATCAAAAAATCTATAAAATATAATAAATTCTTTAAAGGGTTTCGAGTCTATTGTAAAATTCCTACATAAAATAGAATATAGTATAGGAGAGAATACACGCATTCAAACATTCACTGAAATAAATTGCACTAATCTCAGAAAAATTAATTATGAATCATATCAACATCAGAAATTTAGAAAAAGTCTTTAATTACTTAATTGGAGAATCGAATATATTTATATCACAATTAGCAAAACATAAATAGAATAATAAATCTTCGATTGTTTGAGATTGGAGGTGACCATCAGAAGTACAATATAAGATCATCTGGCTGTAATTTTCTATATACAGTATGTCTGCAAAAGAGATAGGGATCCAGATGACAAAATTGTTCAACATAGTAGGTAATGAAATGAAAACAAATAATTGGTTAAATATTGAGGCATATATTTTTAAACAATTTATGTATATTCAAAATTTTCGTTTTCGAGTGATAATAGACGTAGTGAAAAACTATTATTAGGATTGATTTTTAAGTATACTATTCTTCCAATACCATTATTTTCGTCATACAGAAATCAAATAAAGTTTATCAGAACTGCGTTCACAATGCACATCAAAATAATAATTGCCACTTATAACATCGTTAGTAGTAGAAAGATTCATCGTTGGTTAGATATATATGTATATTCCTTATATATTTGCGATTTATAAATATTGCATTTCTATCATACTTTAATTTTTAATTTTTTAAGTTAAAATTTCGAGGGAAACGGTCATCTTCATTCATTTTTATGCTATGTTTTCTTCATTTTACGTTAAAAAGTGGTAGTTTTTGAGTGATTTTGGTATATTTGGTAGTTTATGAGAATATGGGCATTACTACATTGAAATATTCTTATTATTTATATATACTGTTTATAGATATTATAAACATACCTGCATCCTCTTTACGCAAACAAAAAATTCTACAGTATCTCCTATTGCTTGGGAAAATGAAATAAATACGGATTTATACATATTCACTAGCAAACTGGAAGTAACAAAAGCAACTGTAGCTGTTAATTTTCCTACAATTATAAAATATGTAAAATACGAGAAGAACAGCATTAATTTGGTCATAGTTATTCCCATTGTAAGTGGTATTCCATGAATAAATAATGACTTTTTGATGCTTTTCAATTCTTTCCTGAAAGGAAAAATTTAAAAGTTAATAGATTTTTAAATTATATTGGTAAATCAAAAATCAAAATGGGAAAATTTCATGGAATTTAGTCAATTAATGAATAAATAGCAACTATTTCGTTAGTTTCTTAGGCACATATCTCAAATATCGCTATTAAAATACAGGGTATTTCAAAAAGAATCATCGGATTTCAAAGGAGTATAAATTTTTTATTTATCAAACCAGTAACTTGGAATTATTTTTCAAATACACAGCTAAACATGAGTTTTTACATAAAATGGTAATATGTGTTCAATGTGTTCTTCCTTCAGATGTTCAGCATATGTCTATACGGTAGGAGAATCCGTCCCATACAGATGCGAGCATGTCTGAAATCATTGCTGCCACAGCTGTTGTAATCCGATTTCACAGTTCATCCACAGAGCTCCATCTTGTTGAAGAACGAAGGTTACTGATATCAAGTTGTAACTGTGGGAAAAGCCAGTTCTCTAGCATTTTCACCTATGACATTTCGGTGACAGTGTTAAATCAAAAAGAAATATGTGCCAAACATCTTTTTTTTAATAAAAACTGAGCACTTGTGAAATTTTTATGTTTAGCTGTATAATTTAAACGCAACTCCAGACTCCTGGTTTGAAAAAAAAAATTTATAGCCTTTTATTCTTTCTGATACACCCTACATTTAAATTTTCAACCATAAGAGCATTTTCAAAAATTTTGTTAATAAAATCACTTTATTGAAAAGGTAATCTTATTTAGCCGATTTAACGTCACTTGCCTTATTATTTAGTATGTGCAATAATTGTCGTTTTTTCTGCTGATGTTTTATGTATCAAATGATATTTCTTTAAACAAACTTTTATAAAGCTTGCTTTATAATCTGTGAGGGGTAGAATAGATTTCTAACAGTAGAATCATTAAGGAAATAATATAGAATATACGGTGTATAGCTTTGGCAAAGCGATTTTGTCCAAATAATTGATGAAAAATTTAGGAATAACTGTATTAAGTTAAATTTTAGGCATAATTTGGAGCATCTGTGAGTAACTGCGCATGCGCGACAAACAAACTATTCACGTTAAGCAATTGCCTTTTCCCGATCTTGAAACTGCAAATAAGCAATTAAATAATTAATCTGGAAATTTTAATAATGAGCGAATCTGAAGTTCATTCAACTGTGGAACAAACCATTTTCATAAATTTTCTTCCCATAATATTTTAATATTTTTGCAAATATTTTGCCTTCAATTTTTTTGAAGATTGAAGGCAAAATTTATGAAGCTACTTCACCTGATATAACCGTTTATAAGTGATGTAAGACTTTCCAAGAAGGACATGAATATATCGAAAAGGAATCTTCATTATAGGCGTTCGAAAATATCCACAACAACAAAGATGGCTCTAGAAATTGAAGAGGCGCGCTGTATGTAAGCTTTGTTTTTATCTAATTCTATCGAAGTTACGCTTAATGGCAGTGTCAGATATGCCTGCTTGATAATTTCATATCTTATCATATATGGCAAGGATCAGATCAAATTTGAGAGTATGGCAATGATACGCCCAAATTTATCATATATTCTCATCACGATGGAACATTTTCTATGACATATGATCGAAATCGTTTAAGAATACATTATATCATTTATTTGATAAAGCAACTATATATTATATGAAGTAAATAAAAAATATCAAAAAATGCAAAAACTAAAAATATTAAATGACAAATTAATAAAAACAGAAAATAAAACAAAATTAAAAAACTTTAATATATCCATTCAGCATAACGTCCATCGGCCATCTGTTTTGCAAAGTAATGGAATTTATGTAACGTTTTGAATTTACGTTTCGTTTAAGAGCAACATATAATAAATAAAATTTCTAATATTTACTGAACGACAGCAGTCTGGACATTATCATGAGACCGGATATCAACTACCAAATTTTTTTTCTGATTAGAGACTTAGAAATTTTTTACTTTTAAATTATATTTTTTTCATTACATTATTAACTTTACTAATTAGAGCACGAAACTTGATTTAGTATTTACACAAAAAAGTGAAAATTTCTCATTCATAGAAAAATGACTGAAGTCATCTTACCTTCTTATTTTCTCCACAGATTTTGCAAACAGCATTTCCCAAGAATACATTTTGATTACTCTCAAGCTAGCCAACAATTCGTTCAGAAGATGCAATCTTTTGTCTGCTAGTTTTGCTGTTTTAAATCTGATAAAATAATCAAAAAATTCATCAATAATCATCAAAAATATTTATGAATTTTTTCTCAAAAATCAATTAATATTATAATAGATTTTAATAAAAATTTCTCAAACAAAATAATCTCATTCTTACAGTTTATCCATTGTTATAATTAAAAACAACTTTATTTAATGATATTATTACTAAATTGTAAACAACTTAGTATTAATATCATTATGTAAGATAACATTTCCGAAACTTTTTCTATTACGGAATACTTCACAAATCCCAAAATTTTTCGGAACACTTTGGTTATCTTATAGTATAAGTCAGTGATTCTCAACCTTGTTTGTCCCCCTATCCCCTTGGGTTTTATTTAATTATCCAGTACGCGATTCGCATGCGCACGAGATGCAGATGTTGCAGAGGCGAGTCTCGAGGGGCATCGATCTGGCAATTTCACTAGTTATCCGCAATATTAACCGGGCATTTTGAGTCATTCGGCTCTTAAGTGAGAAAAAAGTCTATGTAGTCTTACTGGAATAACCATTAAAAGTCGATAATAATTATTTTTGGAATATATCTATAATAATACTATATTTCTGTAATGTTATCTCCTATCCTCAAGTGAGGCGAGCTCCACTGATTGGGAAATACAAGTATAGGGAGATATTAATAATAAATAAATTAGGCAAGTAAGTAAATAAGAATAAAAAAAATAAGACTAACATTTATTATCAAATTTTAATTACGTAAAATAAAACACATAAAATTAATAAAATAAACTAGCGAGTCCAGTTTCAATTTGGCACAGCATTTAAAATCATAGGTGGCTTATATTAATTTTCATAAATTTTTATGGAACACATATTGCTCTTTGGTGGAACATTGGTGTTCCGTGGAATATAGTTTGGGAAATGCTCATCTAAGATTATTTTAAGTATATTAACGATATTACTACTCAAATTTACATTTAAAGTTAGCATTCTACTTAAGTAATGAATTATTAAAGACATATTTGTTCATTATAAACAATATATATAGAAAGTGTCCAAAACCTGACCACCTCCCTAAAAGTGACCCCCGGTCTCCTGGCTCTGCATTTTTCTGAAATCTAGCGGATCCAAGTGTAAATAGTAGTTTAGGTTTCTACCAGTCTGTAGCCGAACTCACATATCGCCCGCTTCACTTGTTGCTTATCAATCCGCTATTAAGTATTTTGGCGGACTGATAAGATTTGCAGAGATAGTTTTAATGAATTTCTGCAAATTATTAAAGGATTTATCCAAATTAGTAATATAAATTAATACAAGTTAACTACTTACCTCAGTGACGACAATATTCTACCCAGTCCAATTTGCAAAGGAATATATAAAAATATAATTGCGATATCTGCTAATGCCGCAAGTCCTAAATATTGCCATAACATAAACATCGTTATAAGTATTTGAAGAGGAGTACTTATCACGTAACCAGCTCTAAAGGCACACTGTATGATTAAACGAAATAATAAGACATCAATATTTTTCATTTACGTATTAAAAAAACAATTTTAAACAATCATAGAAAAAGAATATTTATTTTCAATAAGACATGTTGCGTAGTATTTAATTTATCGAAAAAATCATCAAACTTACAAATTGAATTTTGTTAATATCGTTAGCGAGAAGATTCACCATTTGACCAATGTGGGATTTTCCAAGTGAAGCATGGCTTAACTTCAAACCCTGCCATATCAGACAGATTTCAGTTAAGAAATAAAATAATTTCTTGCAAAATTTTTCTTTAAATGGAAGGGAAAATTTAAATTTATTGAAAATTTTAAGGTTACCTTTTTATATATAATTTTAGAAAGGGCAACTGCAATTCTCATATTTAGTCTGAAGGACGTAAACGTATATAGAAGGAAAGTAATTAAGTACAATAGCAAACAACAGCAAAATCCCGCTGCTGATAAATAAGAAAAGAGTTGTTTTCCTTCAAATTTATATTCAAAATTGTCTATCATTATTCCGACAAGATAAGCTTGAAAGATGACCACAAAACATTCCTGTAAGGAAACAATATATTACAAAATATTTACATTTCTAATTTGTGGAAGTTAACTTTTAATTACCTGAAAGAGATGTATTAGACATGATAAAATGAAGCTGTATCCAAATGTACGAAATATACTTTTCAATAAACTCGGATTTTTCTTTTTTAATTCTTTATCCCATTCTCTAAAAAATTAAAAATATTTATTTTATTATATATCAAGTGGTAAAGAGGAAAACCAAAATATCATTTATCGTGATAACGGGTATGAATGAATACAATTTATGAAAGTTTTGTCTTACGTTATCGCAGTTTGATTCCGCATGGCCGGATCGTCAGCCGGATATGGGATACTATTTTACAAAAACATTGCAAAAACGGTAATAATATACTCAAATATTACTTTTGGAAAATGATGATAAAAACAACAGTAGTTAGTGTTCAACATATTGTATTATCTAAAAATGAAAAACCTTCCACCGACGCGGAATTCATTAGTTGCAATCTCAGTGAATGAACCATTGCCATGAAGAAGCTTCGTTGTGGTACAACAATACGGTCGGTATGGTATGTTATTAGTATGGGTCTTTTTGATGAATTCTTAACGATATGATAGGCATGTGCTATATCACTTTATTCAGGAGGAAACACAGGTTTCAAACATGGTCAAATTGATCCTAGTGCCCATTTAATAAAAGTGTAATTTGTCTTGGATCTCAAAAACAAATTCACATATTAAGTTGAAAAAAATACAGATAGCAACACATAAACACTCCTAACCTGACGCTAAATTTCACATAATTCCGATAAATAGTTTTCAAATTATTTAGCCATTCCATACAAATTAACAACCCTGTATATGGATATGTTTTGTAGATAGTTGTAGATAAAATATATAGATTCATAGCATATATACTCATTTATAGCCAAATAACTTCTATCATGTTCCCCACTCTTATCTATTAAGCTTAGACATAGGCCCTATATGCATATGATTCGGAAGATTATAAATAAATTATATATACGAATATAAAAAAGGTTTCATAATTGGAATAAAAAATGTTTATCCAAGAGAAAAAAATTAAGCTATATAAATACTGAATCATGAAAATCTGGGAAATTATCGAAATTATCTTTGTTTGATGTTTTCCTATAAAGTTATATAGTTTTCCTCTCAAATTATATAGGTTTCTTGTAAATATTCTGCTAACTGAAGTGAATGCAGATACAAGGCTCAGAGCAATTCGAACTAGGAAAAAGGGACCAGTTTGATATTGCTGAGTTGTCTTTGTTCAGGATATTATGGTAGGTGTATTCTGCGTACAATAATATCCTGAATTAAAAAGGATGATGACGAATTCTATTTCAGTTTTCTCAAAACGCAATATACCCCAATCACAAAACTCTCATCTTCCCCTCACTCTTGTCTTCGCTGAGTTACTTTAATATGACGAAAATATATCAATAAAAATATGAGCAGCCACTTATTGTTCCTTGTATGAACAAAAGCTTTATTTTACTCACTTTTTTAATAAATTTCCAACAGTGTCGGAATCTTCAGCTTTTGGATGTTTACACAAATCCGATTCTTGAAATTTTCTTTTTAATCCAATAAATGCAAACCGATTAATCCACCTGTAAAGTAGTAACTATTAATAATGCTGGTTTAATGCTATATATATAAAACATTGGTAGTAGGTATTATTGATAGTGAAAATACAATATTGTAAACACGGATAGCAAGAGAAATAAGAATGTTTGATGGAAATGGGCATTACTAAAAGATTAGTGTAAAGAATACCTAATAATTTCTTACTGTTTTGGGATCCATAAATAGATTTATTAATTCTCATTTTAAAGCCAATAAATGTTTTTATAATTTTCCTTACTGTATTTCTCTCATTTCAAGATGTTTTTCAATAGCAAAATTTTTATTTTTTGCTTTTCTTTCAATTCTTGTGTTATTAGGATATATGTTATCCTTTAACACAGCCGCTCATAACCATGACTGAGTCTTCTCAGCAGATGATGCTACTTTCTATTCTGTAAGAATACTAAATAACGGGGCGAAACAATCCCTTCCACAGTCTTCACACACTTACGGAGACATCAATGGGTTGGTGGAAGATGTGGATGGGAGACCTGAATCCATAACTCATAATGTTTTCTATGGATGGAACTTGAGAATCGAAGCTGGGCTCAAGAGTGAAAGTCAAATCGTTTCCAAACCGCTAATTCGGCCATCCCAATGATGGATATTTAGGGAGTCATCAGGAATTGAAGTCAATATTTTATTTCTATAAAATTCAGCCAGAGATGAAATTATTATCTAACTACTAACCTCGCAAAATTTGATCACATGAACCTTAATAAGAATTTTTATTTTTCTTTAGAAACTTTCTTACGAAAATACGAAATCTAATAGCTAATTATATTGATAGGGTTGAGAAATTTTTTATTACTCGTAAATCTGTTTTTACAAATTTTTAATAAAATAATGCAAAGTCACAACCCGAGAGATCATAAACTACGTCAATCGTCAATGCTATTTTCCTATTTTAATCTTTTGATAAGTCATGTTGTTTATCAGAATTTTCTGCAAGATTCATATGACGAAAAATATTTGGCTTTGATTTTGAAGAGAAACCTAAATACATACTTTAAATTATATTTATAATACTATAATACAATATACAAGTTTTATTTCTGCTAATTAAAAGTGATGAATAGCAAAAATTCAAGTTTTTCGTTATTCGTTATACATACCATTCAGATTAATCACATAATTGTCGAGAATGTTGATGTAACTTATGAATTTCTTATCATGGAACATCATATACATTTACTTAAATGAATGGTCTCTCTTATGAAAATAGAAGTTATGGATGAAGAATTTTACAGAGGTACGAGCCTCTTATGGTTTATATTTTATTTGTTTTTTGTGTTTAATGTCAATAATAATATTCTATCTGATTTAAAATATTCTGTATGATGGACTATAACTATTGTTACAACAGTAAAAATTGCACGTAACAAATTGTGATGTTTGCAAAGGAAATTGTTACATCATCTCATAATATTTAATATAAAATATTAAATATAATATCTCATAATATCAATTTTAAATCCACTTTGTAATTTGATTTTTTTCCCCTGCACAATAATAATTATCAATATTATAAAAACTTAAAAACTTGGATTTGCATTTAACAACATATATACTGAACTTTATTTATATAAATATCGATCTGATCAATTTATAATAAAATTTGTTGGAGATATATTAATGCAATGATTTTATTCTATATTTTACTTTAATTGGAAATAATGTTCTTATCGTTATATCTATTGTATTTCCCATAATTTTCTTTGCCTCATTACTTCTACCTTTTTCATCAACAGAAACAGTTCATACAAAGTCATACTTACATATATTAAGCGAAAGTTAATTAATGTCACGAATAATAGGGAAAAACTGAACTTTTGCTATTCATCACTTTTAATTACCATAAAAAAACTTGTATGTTAAAATATATAGTATTTTAAAAATTTTTTAAGTTGAAAATATAATTTTTTATATGCTGTAAAAGTTGGAGAGACCATTAGTATTATTTATGTAGGATAAGAAAGCGATGTTAGGAATCACGGTAGAGTATTTTTATACAAATGTCTTTAATGCTTTTATTTAGAGCAGAAATTGTTAATTATGTTAATGCCACAATACTGGTTTAGATATTATTTTTATCCCTACTATCATTTA
>WUQG02423315.1:0-14985 GCA_011317285.2 Androctonus mauritanicus | reverse complement strand
AATAAAAATATATCACTATTTTAGAAAAATAAAGTGTTCAGAAAGAAAGAAGAAAGAACGTTTTGTATACAGAGATAGTTGATTTACTGCAAACATTATAACATAATTTATTAGACAAATCAAGAAAAGAATTAATTAATTATATTACAATAATTATTAATTTAAAACATATTTCTCAGAAATCAATCAAAAATTGAAATTTTCCAGAAAATCTTGTTTGTCTTGGGGACCATTTGGCGCCCCTCTGCGAGTGGCACCCAGGGCATGATAGACCCCCCTTCGTTACGCCACCCCCCTTGCCCCCTCGTTACGCCACTGGTGTTAACAGTTAGGTTTAAGTATTTATTATTGATATTAGTATTTGATAGAATTAGCAACTTTGCAACTTTAAACAGATGTTTTTTATCATCAGTCTTACATTGTCCTTATAAGTATATTAAATTACTGTTAATACAAATGATTATTATAAATATTTGATTGTGTAATATTGAAATTTTAAGATTATTTGATGTTGAAAATATATTTAGCCAGAATTTTACTATACTTTTTAAGATATTCAATCCAAAATATACAAATTATAATCATCACACATTAAAAAATTATATAAAATGTTCTCTTTTTATTATCATTTGTATTGACAAATATAGTTTAATTATAAAAACATTCATTTAATTACCTGTGCAATTCTAATTTGTGAATTCTCTAATTCTAAATATAATTTTTCATTAGTTTGTTGAATATTAAGTGTTTCAAGATACATTTCTTTTGTTTCTTTTTCTAATTTATCTGCAAGTCCTTTAGCTTCAGTTTTCCATCTAAGAAATAAATTTGAATTTATTAAATTTTTATTAATCATTACTGTACATTGTTGAAATCTAAAAATTAATGAAGTCATTAACTAATATATTAGCAATAAATAAATTTTGCATCAAGAATCTATGTTTATTTTTTATAATCAAAACAAGAAATTTTTTCTTATATATAAATATATTTTGAAAGATAAGAAAATCACAGTTTTATTAATAATAGTTGTGATATGTAATTAAAAATTATTTTATGAAAATGTACATATGGTCCAGTAAAAGAAATATAAATATGAAAATTGCTTGAACAGATTCAGTAAGTTAAAAAGTTGTTATAGATTTTTTTTTACAATAATTCAAATAGGTTTCTTGTTGAACTGTATAAAATTGGAAAAAAATATATAGGCTGTGTAGTGATAAATTTTGTACAATGGCTTTATTGTTTCCAATCGTTTTATTTAAAAAAAAAAAAGATTTTATAAATCTTAACTCTTGATTTTTTAAAGTGTGATATTGATATATATATATAAGTTGTCAATTTAACTGATATTTTCTTATAATGTATCAGAAATTTTCCAGAAATTTAATATATTGTCATTTGCAAAACTATCTAATAAATTTAAAAGTAAAGTTTCTTCTATCTAATAAAAGTACAGATGAGCCAAAAAAAATGTAGAAAAAGAATCATCTAATAGTTTGCTGAAATATTTGTATTGCCATCAGAATTATTGATTTCTTAATATTCTCTAAACAAATACAAATAAACATTTCTGAGATGATTTTTTCACGATTTTTTTTTTTTTAATATATGAGTTGTAATACCTCAGCAGATGTCATCAAATTGATCAGCATTGTAATATTATTCCTTAGAATCAAAAGGGAATGTTTCTTCTAATTTTTGGAGGACATGTGCATAGAAAAGCCAAAATAAGAATCCTAAAATTTTTATATTGTTGTTTTCAGATCATATGACAATATACAATAGAGTGCAGCATAGTTCATGAATGTTTGAATTTAAAATAAAAATCAAATAATTTGTTCTTGCATAATCATGATGCAACACAGTTTAGAACCAATCCTGCATTATACAATCAGTGATAATTGATTGATCATGTTCTTTCATTGAAAATGCATTAAAAATTTAAAGTATTACTTTGAATTCAAATTTGCTTTTTATCAAGTTTTAATAAGGGCATAATTATTGATGCACTTATTAATATAGTCTTATCTATCTCATTTATTTTTCATGAAATAAAAATTATATTCAATCTTAACATAAATACTCTAATATAAATAATGTGGATCCACCAGGATGAATTGTACAGGTATTTAGCATTTAGGCTTATTACAAATATATGTGGCAGTCACACAAGTTTGAATGGGAAAGTGAATTCTTGTGATACAGTAACAATGGCTTAATCAAACCATAGATCTTTTATTGAGAGAGGGATCTTTACAAAATTATATTCAGAGGACAGATATCTTTTTCTTTTGTTGTCTAGAGTATCTCAATGAGTAGGGATGGAGGATCAGAATCAGATTTCTTTAAACTTTTGTAGGAAGATCTTGATACAGTCTTTAGTCTATAGCACAACACAAACTCTCAATAAATATTGAATAATATACAGATATGTAGAGAAGTGATTTCACTCCTTTCCTGTGGATGTTGATTATAATCATTTCTGTAGTGTCTCTGAATGTGGTCATCACACATAGGCCAATCTTTTCCACTACTCTGCTAAAAATCCCAAGATCAATTGACTAGCTGATCTTTTTTTCTCTTTCCCCCAAAAATATTGACTATTTGTTTTTTCAAATAAGAGGTGATCAGAGTGGTCTCTTGTTTTACAGACAGAGATTCAATTACACCATTATTTAATATTGTATTTTGTATATCAAACTGTGATTTGATTACATTGTCACTTAATGCCACATGATATTCTACTTTCCCTCTCTTTTCTAAGCATCACCAAATTCTCGACATTATAATAATAATAATTATTATTATTTTACTGAGGTCTCCTTGGACCTTATAATAATTTAGCCTAATAATTTTTAGGAACAAATTATTTAAATAATTTGTTCCTAAAAATTATTATGCTAAATTATTGTAAGGTCCAAGGAGACTTCAGCAATTGAAATTGTTATCTGATATATATTTTGTGACTGTTTGTGTTGTATAAAAGCTATAACAGTCATATTTAGTATAGTTCTTTCTCATGATCTGACTTAAATAACTAAGATAGTGAATATTTTTTTAGAGTAAGCATTTAAAAAATATTGAATAAGCTATCAAAAAATTTTACAACTAACTTTGATGGATTGCATAATGATGGATTGCATAATGTGCATATTCTTCCCTTTTTAACTAACGTCATTATATGCTGGTGTATTAATAATGTCTATTTATATTGCTAATTATACCAAATTTATATGAGTGAATATAATTGAATATCTGAACTTCAGTCATTCCAAGAAATTCCTGCCTCCCATTCAATGACTTTGGTTGATTTAGCTCTGTTAGTGAATGTATGTTTATCTTTTTCCTATGTATTCCCCACTCCATTTAACCTATAATCTTTTTGATAACATAAGTAATCATTTTGGGGTTACAAAAATATACATATTTAATCCTTCAGACTTCTATTCAAATTTGGATTAACTAAGAAAGTTTAATTTTGGAATAATAATAAGGTTTAGGATTGGTTAGTAAATCCTAAAGCTAACATCACAAAAATGTATCAATATATAATGTCATAACAGTTGACATTATATATTTATATAGAGCAAATTATCATCTACCAGAAATTTCTAGACACATTTGCTAATATTACATAAATTAATTAAATTTTAAATGATATTTTTTCTTGTTAACTATTTTACAAAGAAAGAAAAATATTGTCAATAATTCCAAAAAAAATAATCTTAATAATGCCCAGAGAGAGAGAAATTGCAGAAGAAAGATAACAAAAAGCTTTGTAGTGCCAATACAGTAAGTCTCCATACACAGTTAATTCATCCAAAAAATTCTACATAAATTGAAAACCACAGGTCTGACAATGTTTAAATTCAATATACAGTATATGTATAAATGACAGTATTAGCAAATAAACTGATCAAATGAAATTTATTAACTTATTTTAAGGTATAAGTGATATTTTTTGCAAAAATATAAATTGTTTAATGAATTTTTCATTAGCATTTTATGGAAACTTAACAAAAATTAAAAGATATGCTATAAATTAAAACTACCTAAATCAGGACCTATTGTATTTGATAATAGCAAAACTAAAAATTCTGATTAATAAATATAATGTTGTGGATTGATTTTGTTAATTTAATTTTTTTTATAAAATATGCCAAATTTTGTAGAAGTGACAAAGGAATCTCTGTAAATCTTAATGAAAAAAAAGAGATGATCATCTTATTATGGACATATCTTCAAAAGGCAATTCAAGGCTTCAGGAGACAGTAATTAGTAATCTCTGAAAAATGTAATTAAATGACTCAAATAAAAACATTGGAGAAATCTAATTCACCTTGATGGTGAATTAGATTTCTCCAAATCTTCAAAAACACATGTATTATTATTTTAAAAATTTTAGCATCTAAAATTTCTAAAAAACATATATTTAATTGATAAAATAAATTTTTTTATTGTATAATTATTTGAAAATTAAAATACATAATCATGTTATATATAGCATTTAAAGGCTGTAAATTACAATATATTACCATAATTATATTATAACTGTATAATACATGATTAATGTTACTATTTACCAATGATTTTTTTTTATTATTACAATATCATCATAACAAATGTGATATTGCTGTGCAAAATTACAATGCTGCCAAATTATAAATATATTTTCCATATTTGAATTTATATAAGTCTAAGAGGTCTTGTATTTTAAGATTAAATAACTCTAAACATATATAGTGTTTGGATGAATTGTTGAATTTTTAACAAATATGAACAGAAACCTTGGTGTCAGGAAATGCTTGATTATGGAATATAACTACTACTGTAATTTAAAAATGTAGCAATGTCTAATGATTTAAATACAAAGAATTAAATTTTACTTGTCACTCATTTTTTTCTGAGCATCCAATAATTTTCGTAATTCAAAATGTGATGCTTGAAATTTTTCTTCTAAACTTCTCATTCGACTTTGCCATTGTTCTTCTTGCTGTTGCAATTTCTTCTTCAATATTTGAATCTTAATAAAATTTTTTACAAATTATTAATAAAATCATTTAACATACTATTATAATATTTATGAATTTTAAATTGATGTTAATGGAACAGTTTAAATATCATGTCATTATTTAGTATATGTGAATTTACATATTTGGAACAAAATATTTTTACCTATTTTTCAATTTTTGCAAATCAAAATTTGTTTGTTCATGGTTACAATCAAATTTTCTAAATCAGTTTCAAGTCAGATTAGATTAATTTGATTATGCTACCAAATCTCACAAGATAAATTTTTGACAACCAGACACTTCAGAGCCCACCATATACTGACCAACAGTGAATTTTTTGATTGATTCTTGGATGGGATCAGCCAAAAAACTGAAGGATAAGATTTACATTTGAATAAGTTTAGAATATGGAACTGAACCCAATCCTTCTAATGGTAAGTGACTACATAATCACACAGTCAATCATGACTGTTATGGAAGATGTATAGAATAAAATATGAATATAGATACCTCTCACACATAACCTTCCTAATTTGCATTGCATTCTTGGATATCTTTAGTATCTTTCAGTTTTCTCTGAGAAGTTGTTAGTCATCAGCATTTGACTATACAATATCACTATAGTGTAGTACTAATTGTTATTATGAGGACACATAAGCACAAATGAAAGAAACAAACTAATGTTCCTATGTTACTGATAAAACTGAATTGCTAAATAAATTTCAAAGTAGTGCAATTATATATAATCCTGGTATAAATCAGTTGTGTTTTTGTTTTTATTAATAAAACTTTTTAATGATAGTATAGATAAATAATTTTTCATTCTATCTGTTTTATAAAATCATATTCTATGCAATATTTTGTACATTATGCTAATATTTCTATCATTTTAATCCAAAAATATTAGGACAAAAAAAAATCAGTACATATAAATAAAGTTCTGTTTTTTTTTCCATAAATTCAATATTCACATTATTATGAAATCCTGGGAAAAATGCTCTCATACCATTTCTTTATTCAAAATTCTGTTGCATTGTATTGAGCAACAATTAAAAATAATTAGTCAATACAGTGAGTGATTGATTATATCAAAATGTAGTAATCTTATTATCACAAAGATATGTTTAATATATTGCATTATATAAATATAGACTAAGAACTTGCTAATTTTATTTACCGTTATTTACAAACTAATTTTAGAAGAAATATATATAGGAATCCCTTGATTTTATAATATCTTGTGTTACTTAACCCCAAACATAATTTTAATCAAAGAGTAATTTTCATCTCATAAACATATAAAAGTTACCTTGCTTCTAGGTTTTTGAAAAAACCGGTTACACTGATTTTCAAATTTTGAAAAAAAATAATATAATTAAAATAGTAAAAAATATTTATACTTATATTTTTTGTAATTCCATAAATATTAAATAACCTATACAAACCAAATAAAAAAACTAAAATAACTAAAATTTGTACAAAATATAAATTTTTATTTCATTTAGTATTTTTCTTCAGAAAATATGACTTCAAAAATATAAAATGTCCACTGAATGATTACTTAATATTGTTTTTATTCTAGATACAAAATTGTCTGAAATAGAAAACTCTCTCTCACTGGCTACTGAATTTGGTTTTATCATTTTTAGAGCATCAAATAATAAATCTAAATTCTTTGTTCATTTATTGGTTGCCTAAATACTGAAGATTCAGCCTTCAGTGTCTTCAGATTTGAAATTATTTCTTCAGGTTCCTCAAGAAACTTATGAACTGATTTTTCCATGACTTTTTTTAGAGCAGCAGTTCTCAACCTTTTGGGTTCTGCATACCACTCAAAGAATAAAAAATAGGTAGGCAAACAAAAAATATTTATATTAGTTTTTTCATAATAGAAATTAAATATTTATTTAGAAACAAAATGTCTATTATTATTACATAAAAAAACAATCAAAATATTATAAAAAAACTTTTTAATTAAAATTAATGAGAATATTGTGCTGGTTTTGCAAAACACAATTTTTTAAAATCAGCTCCTATATTATTTTGTTTTAAGCATAAATTAAGTTCAAGTATTAATTTTGTTCTATATTTGTTTTTTAAATATAATATTGTTGAAAATCCTTTTCACATAAATAGCTGATGCAAATGGCATTAAAAATTTAATAGCTTTATCTGCAATTTCTTTAAAATTGTTCTCTCTCTGAATCCAAGTATTTACAAATGTATTATTTTTAAAATCTTCCATGTTGCAAGTTTAACATCAATTTTTCATCTTGAAAAATTGCAATTGTAACATTTTTTCTGGTTGTATGAAGTACTAAAAACAATGTTATTGAATTGTAATTTAACATTGTATGCTATGGACTGAGCATTCATAACAGTTTCCATTATAGCATACTCCAAACTAATCTATAAGGGCAGCATAAATCCACTGAGCTGGCAATTGCGCAGTATCACACTAAAATGGCATATGACCTAGAGTGCAATATATTAACAGTACATAACCAGCACAATTTAGCAAAGTAAGAACAATTTATTTCGGTATAGCACTTTTGGACATTACATAGTGTCCCTCATCAGTACCACTCACTACAAAAGTTCGATTTCAGATCGAACTTTTGTAGTGAGCGGTACTGATGAGGGATACTATGTAATGTCCAAAAGTACTATACCAAAATAAATTGTTCTTACTTTGCTAAATTGTGCTAGTTATATACTATTGATACTTTAAAGAAGCAAAGTTGGTTGTATAATGTCAATATATTGTCATCTATGACAAAGACAGTAATTGATATAATGGAGATATAAAAAAAATAAATTAAATCTATAGCAGTTTTAAATTACTTAAATATAATTTTTCAAAAATAATTATTCTTTTGCATACCAGCAATGGTATGCATACCATAGGTTGAGAATCACTGTTTTAGAGCATTGCCCTGTTAAGAGTTTCTTCATCTCTGATATATTCATCATCAAAATCTGTTTCCATACCTGGAAAAATATTGTCTAGAATATATCCAGATTCTTATAACTTAATAATATCAAGTTTTGAAGCTAATGGAAATATACTAGATTTCTTCATTGAAATGTTTTGTGGATTTTTGCAAATATAACAAAAGTTTAACATTTGCCTTAATAAATAAAATCACAATAAAGTTTTATAATTAATTAATTAATCTTTACATATTAATTCTAGTATCTAAAACTAGTAGTTTAAATTTAAAAAGGGGTTTTCAAATTTTATAAAATTGTCAAAAAACACCAATTTTTAAATTAGATTTTTAAAAACCAACAAATCCTGCTTGCTTCCAAACACTACTGACTAATTGAGCCATTTATTTTGAAAGGGGCTTAACTCCATTTTTCAATTTTTTTCCGGATACCATGGTTACATGTACAACTTCATGTTATTTATCAGTAAAGCATTTCAGGTTGCTTATATTCCGAGCAAATACGATAATTCTTGACACATAAGTTTTCAGAGTTAGTTCAATAATTGAACCGTGTAGTTTGAAAGTGGCCTAACTCCATTTATACTTAAATCAAGATATTTACTATTGATAATGTCAGAAAGCAGTGATGAAGGTAAGTTTAATTAATTAGTATTTACAAGTTAACCTCAGCTTTTGGACAATTGCGACAGTTGAATAACCAGTACGTTTAATTAATATAAAACTTAAAATTTAATATTAAATTTTAGAAATTATTGGGGAAGAACAGAACACAGAAGAACCCATGGGGAAGAACAGAACAAGACCATTTAGTTCAGATAGTGAAGAAGAAATAGTAACTAATGATTTAAAAAAAAATCGAAAAAGAAACAGAATTATAGAACAATATTCGTCTTCAGGGGATGAAGATACGAATAACAATGGAGAAAAGATTAATGAATCATACATCCAAAAAGTGTGAAAGATTAAACGGAATTCAGGAAAAAGATATTGTACTCAAACCGGAAATATTGTACCTGAAAAAATTTTCAAAAACAAAGATTGCCATTGTCGGAATGCTTGCACAAAAAATTACGATGAAGAAGAAAAAAAGAATATTTTTGAGAAGTTTGGGATTTGGGAGATTTTAACAAACAAAATGTATTGCTTTACGAAGCTGTCGAGCGCAAAATTGTGGAACGAAGACGTCCAACATACGAAAAAGGTTCGCCAAGAAATTGGAGTTTTAGGTATTTGTTAAATTCTAAAAATGGAAAAGTTCCCATCTGTAAAAAATTCTTTTTGGATACTTTTAAAGTAAGTGAAGGACGCTTAAAACGAGTATTAAACTCTGCAAATGTAAGCAATGATTTATGTGGGATGATGGTTGGATCATCAAGAAAATTATCTGAGGAAGCGAAAAAGCACGTTCAAAACCATATTAAAAGTTTTCCTAAATTTGAATCCCATTATACCAGATCTCATAATCCTAATAGAAGATATCTACATCCTGATCTAACTGTTAGGAAAATGTTTAATTTATACGAGCTTCATTGCGAGGAAAATAAAATAAAAGCTGTTAATGAGTGAACTTAGAGAAAAATATTTTAAAAAGATTTTGATTTACATTTCCACCAACCGTGCAAAGATACATGTCAAAAATGCGACTTATTAAACATCAAAATTAAAGCATCGAATGATGATGAAGAAAAGAATAAACTTACAGAAGAACACGATGTCCATTTAAGACTAGCAGAATCAGCTAGGAATTCACTAAAACAAGATTAGGAGCAAGCATCACGTAATTCAGATTATTATTTTGCTTTCTCGTTCGACTTGCAAAAAGCATTACCGTATCCCAAGTTGACTACCTCAGTAGCATATTACAAACGCAATATGTATGTTCTAAATTTGGGTATTCACAATTTTCATAACGATAATGTTTACATGTACATTTGGGATGAAACTATTGCATCCAGAGGTGCTCAAGAAATTGTTTCATGCATCCTAAAACATGTTAAAAATTTAAGAAGTGAAAGACACATTATAGCTTACAGTGACATGTGCGCCGGGCAAAATAGAAACATTAAAGTAGCTTTAATGTGGTTAAAAATTGTCCAAACTTTGGAAAATAATGTGGAAATCATAGATCATAAATTTTTAATATCAGGACATTCGTTTTTACCAAATGATAGAGATTTTGGCGTGGTAGAAATGTCATTAAAAATAATAATTTACTGTTCGTTCCCCAAGATTATTACAAGATTATTAAAAAGTGTCAGAAAGGTAATAATTTTATTGTAAATGAAATGAGACAAGAAGATTTTGTATCAACAAAATTATTAGAAGATGCAATTTTTAAAAGGGTAAAGAATTCTGATGGAGAATCAATAAACTGGTTAAAAATATGTTGGATGCATTTTGTCAGAAATGAACCGTATAAAATTTTCTATAAGACTAAAAGTAAAAAGACACAGCTCTATAAGCAAAGGATTTTACTATGGAAAAATGTTTTTGGACTACATAAAGTCCCTCATCAGTGCCAAAAAAATTTTCTATAAGACATCAATGAATGAGAATGAAAATTTTAAAGTCCTGAATTTATTACCACGTCGGGGTGACCAAGAAAGTTCGAAAATATTGTATTGACACCACTGTATAAAAATATCAGACAAATTACAACAGCAAAATTCAAGGACATAATTGACCTATTACGATATATACCACCGGAACATCATAATTTCTTCAAATCCCTTTCACACGCACAAAATGTAGATGAGTAGTAAATTGTTTTGTAATAAATTTATGTTTGTAATTTTGTACGTTATGTAGTTAAAAAATGTTTTGAATCGCATAAATTATGTTTCCGAAGTGTTTTAAAGATATGTAAAATAAATTCAGTATTGTTTTTTTCAATTTGAAGCATCTTAAATTATGTTGAATGGACTTGGGCACCTTCAAATTTTATAATGAATCTGGTTGTTAATTTTGAAAGTGGCCTAACTCCATTCTTGATAAGAAAACGCATATTATTCACTTAATAATTGCCACTATTTTAATAGGAACTATAAATTTAACACCCTTACATACACTTAAGAAGTATGACTCATTAGTATCCTATACGTATATTTTTAAATTCATTGAAACGCAAACCTTTAAATATCTCGATTTGAAGATAAATGGACTTAGGCCACTTTCAAAATAAACGGCTCATATATTTTTATATATAATATCTTTATTTATACAAAATATCGCATATTGTTTTATAATCTTAAATTGTAAATAGAAAAGATTTATAAAATTAGACTGCTATGAGAATGAGAGGCCTACCAATTTTTTATAAATAAGGGGGCGCAGAAACAAATGATATTGGAAATCACTGTTTTAAATAAGTTATTAAAATTTATCAATAGATACTAATTTTAGTACGAACAGATAAGACATAGCATGATGACCTATAAGAAAGAACAAGTAAGGATATTAATGTGTTGTATATGGGTATAATTGGTCATTATAGTGAAAAGTTTCTACTTAATGTATTAAACGTAAATATATATTGGATTTTTGTTTTCCATAAAAATTCAATGAAATCAATATGGAAGTTTAAAATCTATAAATCATGTGTAACGATTTTCATTCGGTTTCTTGTACACATTTTCATATTCAAGGCGTATCTTACCACCCGTACCCATCCTTTCCTCTCAGAAACGCGATCAGATAGGACGTATGGAGGAAAATTTTCATAACCAATGTATATCCGATGAATCGTATAGTCACACAAAAATTTTGTGGGTTCACTAGAAATAAGGACATAAAGGATGAAATTTTAAATCTGCAATAAGAATGTATGTCGATTTGATCATAATTGGATAGAATTGTAAAAGATAAGTAAGTTTTGTTTTCAAAAGTTTTTAATATCACCTACAGATTTTGAAATATCATTAAAAAAAAAGATGCCGCCACATGTACAACTGATTGGGAAATTCAAGCAGTAAGAAAAAAGAAGAATCCGACAAAGAGTGTCTCTGTACAGTCCGAAACACTGCTGAAGCAGCAAAGAGCAATATTATTCAGATTTAAGGCCCATTCGGGTATTCGGTGATAGTACTTGAATGGCAGATGCTACAAGTCTTCCGCCATTACAGTTTGGCACAGAACCACACTCAAGAACAAGGGTTTCCGGACTTTTTTCAGCACTTAATGAGGCGATGGATGTATGCCAACGATCATTGATGTAACAGACGTTCTCTGTTAGACTGTTGTTCTTTTTATTGCTTGAATAGCCTAATCTGCGGTATATGGGGCTTAATGTTTTTTAATGATATCTCACACTCCGTAAGCGATATTAAAAAACTTTCAAAATAAAAGTTGTTTATTTTCATTGTTCACAGTTCTATCCAATTATGATCAGATCGATATACATTTTCATTGGAGATTTGAAAGTTGGCCGCATGTGCCCCTATTTGTAATGGGCACACAAAATTTTTATCGTGACCATCCGATTTTCTGGATATATTTTGGTTATCAAAATTTTTCTCCTTTCTTCCTATCTCATTGCGTTTCTGAGAAAAAGGGTGGTATGTGTGGTAAGATATACCTTCCATACAAAAGATTCGGTTGAACATTCAGTCGCAAATCACGTGCAGTCGGTCAAAATCGCGAACGTACTTATGCATGGTCTGACGTCCAGCGAGGACGGCAAACAGTAGAATAATAAGTATAAAAATCCCGAAAGATGGATTGGACGAGACGGATCCATTCCTTGGCATCCGCGCTAGCCAGACATCAATCCATTGAATTCTTTTACCGAGGACAACTTAAATCAATAGTTTGACACGCCTGTGGAGACACCGGAGAGTCTCGTAGCATGGATCATCGCAGCTGTGGCAGACATCAACAGCAGACTCAGTATTTTCGACAGGGTCCAAAAATCGTTTCTCTATCGCTGTGGCCTATGCAATGACATCGGTGGCACCAATTCGAACAATTAATTTTCTGTAATAATTTCTCATCGTCAGTTTCCGGCTTTCACTCTTCAGCATAGATTGTTGTAAAGATTCTGTCAAATAAATGATTTTGTATTTATTATTCTATCGTTTGTGATCCAAGATGGATATCAGATTCTTTATATGAATTTTCGTTATTTTCATCGACCGAACGTGATTTGCTTAGCAATTTCAATGGCAATTTTGGTTTCTCTTGATGCCTACTATGGTTATTTGAGTTTGTCACTGCTTTAACAGAACTCCCTGTATATAAAAGAGAAATATACTTCCCTGTATACTCTTTCAATATTTTATATTATTTTATTGAATCAATACTTTATTTTAAAATATTTTTCTTCGTTTTAATTCTGTTGAAGATAATTTTACGAATTCATAACTGTTGGGCAATTCAGGAGCTCACTTTGCTAATTGTTCCGTAACATGATTCACTTAAATTAGTCAAATCGCTTATTATTGCATAAAAACGCAGAAGTATAATTATCTTGCAAAGGAATCATTATATAACTCTCCGAACTTTGAATTGATAATTTTTAATAAATTTTGTCAACCAAAATTTTCACATTGTCATTCAGTAATCAAATATGGCAAAACCGTCGTTATTATTAAATTTTATATGATTTCTTATTCGTCACTACTACTGGTAACCATTTTTACAGAATTCACTCAATCAAAGCATGCGCGAAGTTAAGGATAATTTGTAGTTTTTGTGATATGCGTTATATCTGACTTCTTCAGATACTTGAGATGGTGAACACTAACATTAATCGAGATTATAATTCTAACTCTAACCCCAAGATTGTGAGTATGGCCGATAATCATTTATTCTTTTCTAACAGTTAAAATTAATGCATTTCCAACGATCATTAACATAAATATTTTCTAATTCTTATATTATACATGTATAACATTAAATATATTAAAGTTGGTTTCGATTATGATGATTTATTCAAATTTGATATGAAAATTATTTTATCTAAAGCTAAAAACCTCTAAAGAAACCTACTTAAAGTTTATAGTTTATCCAATATGTGGCGCATTTTGGTCCATGAGGACCTTGAACAAACTAAGCATTCAGTCGAATGCAAACAATTTATGATACTGCAATTCGTAATTAACACTATACATTGGAATAATTGTATTAAAGATATCATTAAAATCATTTTAAGCTATGCTTATACTAGTTGATTTCTATCATTTTAGCCTGAAGAATCTTAAAAGTCATTTACTACGCATCAGTTCTGTTGAACTACTCCTATATAATTTAATTTTCCATTTAGTTTTACGTCTGGCGTAGTTTAGTCTGTAAGACACACGCCCCATTAAACTCATACCAATCAACCAATTCTCAAAGTAGAAATAAGAAACATAGCAATGTATTAACAGGTTCAGAAAAACATAAAAATTGGAAAATGTTGGACTGATGTAAAATTATAATGTGTACAGTAGATTCCTGTAATATACATCATCACAATATTTTATTATATTCATCAAATACGTGCAGTTAAAAGTATTTATTATGTTTTAAAATATAGGAAGCAGATTTTGTTCCTATACCAATGTTCCTAACATTTGAACGTTCAAAAGTTGTACAATACTCTTCATTGATTGTAGTTCATCCTACGCTATTCGTAACAATGAAAGGAGGAAAACAATCAAATTGGGATTCTCTTACAAAACCTTTCTCTTTCTGGGTAAAGTTGCATTTTAATTCTGTTAAATTATTAAAGAAGTAGTATTAAATTTTCTGTATTTTAGCTATGGACAATTATGATTGCATCAATAATAGTTTGCGGATTACTTTTTTATTACTTGATTAAATTCGACTTCGAAAAATCTGATGATTTCTGGTCTTTTTCGAGAGTTTATTGGTTTATTTTCTCTCTCATGGTGAAGCAAGGTGAGTAGAATATTTACATTGGTAAAATAAATTTCTGCATTACAAGTGATAAGAGAGATTATTTTTTCAGGATGCAATTTTCATGGCCTCAACGGTTTTGCTTGTAGGCTATCAATTGGTATCTGGTTGATATCCGT
>WUQG02423304.1:0-14987 GCA_011317285.2 Androctonus mauritanicus | reverse complement strand
TTGCAAATTTGCATTTTCGAATTAAATTTGCAAAATTCGAATTGCGAATTTAATTCGCAAATATAAATAAAATATATACATTTCGTAGCGAGCGATTTCTGACATGATAGATCCATCAGAATTGGCTCGATGCCAAAAATCAAAGTGTTCGGATTCCAGAAAATCTCATGATATATATACAGTGAAGCTAATATTTATAAAAGATGTAAAGGTTTATAAAAGGATTCAAAGACAAGTTTAAATTTTCATAAAATTGTCTGATAATGCACATCTCATATAACACAATTTCCTATAACATAGAACATATCCCTTACATTGTACAGGAGTCTGCTGTATAGATATAATAATAAATTTATAATTAGACTTTCAGGGAAAATTGATACCAGGTTAAATATTTCAGTTAAATTTGATTAAGCTTTCTTATAATAATTAAATTAAATTGATACACAAAATAAAAGAAAATGGAATATAAGTCTTTTTGCTCTAAATTTAATAAATGACTTGATGTAATGACCATTTTCATAATAATAAGCATTATATTTTATAAAAGGATTATAGGAATTTAGTAAAGATCATCCTATTCCAAGATCCAATTCTGACTTCAGAATTGGACCTTGGAATAGGATGATCTTACAATGACATTCAGAATTGAAAATGCCTAAAATTTATGAATTTTTCACTATTAAACACTAGGATACTATGCACAAAGGAACCAGACACAAAAAAAGATGATTTCTGTATATCATACCGTTAAATCTGGGGCTTTAAATCCTGAAATTGCATTGACCAATCACAGAATTTTTCAATAACATTGCCATTATAAATATAAGTGGTCATTAGTTAAGAAGTCATGAGTAAAAGACTACCTATATAACTCTATGATAGCTTTAATGGAATTTATTCTCATGAAATTAACAAATAATGTCAGAGAATGCTGGGAACATAGAACTACAAGTTTTATTTTAATCTGAATCTATATAAATAAATGAATATAAAAAGTTTTAATTAAAAAAAATTTCCAATTGAATTTAATTGGTTTATTGGAAAAACACTGATTATTTAGATTATATTGATAAATAAAAAATCAAAAATTCAAACTTTGACTTTCTGCTACATTTCCGAAATATTATTAGAATTAAATTGTATGTTAAAATCTGTTAAGTTGTAAATTAATTTAATACTTATCATTATTAAAAGAAATAGATGTTTTCATATATTAAAATACTATAGGTATTTTAAAAATTTTTGTATAATTAATATATTTCTTAAATAAGAAACTTGTTAAACTATGGTACCTCATTGAATCAAATCTGTAGGATTCTGCAGAATATCATTTTGGAAACACTGCTCTAAATAGCTATTTTAATTCTAATTTATAATGGTGCATTCAAATCTTATTTCTGGTAAAAGGTGTTAAAAAATCAGTTGTTTTTCATCTTAAACTGATTCACTAGATAAACATAAACATAAGCATTCTTTATTCTTTGTGATCTATTTTTAATATTTGTAAGATACAAACCTTTGTTATATCTATGATGCACAGCCAGAATATCCAAAATGAGATATGGCAGTTTAACAAAATTAACTTAACCTATATCTAAGATGCTCAAAATATTTTTATACAGGTAGTCTTCAACTTATGATATTCTGATCTTACAATTTCCTTTACAATATTCCAAACTTAGTTATTTTCAAAGCATATTGATTAAAAATAGTTTTTTGTTTTATTAAAAATGTAGTAAAGCAATTACTTACCAGATAGTTTAATTCCAGATGATTTTACACTTAGAGTCCAGGATCAAATACAGGCAATTTTAATTTTATATCTTAAAGGATTCAGTATTCCATTGTCTATTATTATTATTAAAATTATCATCATTATGAGTCATTTTTGAACAACTTCAATTTATGATGGGATTATCAAAACATAACTCCATTGTAAGTTGAGATTATCTCTCTTAAAACTAATTTCCATAATATCAGAATTCATATATTCATAATGTATTAGTCATTATAAATTCTCTAATTTATTTTCTCTTCATTTATTGATTCTATTCTAATGGAAAACAGTCTGGTTTAGCAAATTTTTACATCATATTAAACATTAATGAAATACCTAATTTATCATACAACTTTGTTTACTCAATAAGTTACTATAAAAGAGTATAAAAAGAAAATAGAAAAAACAACAGGTTCAAAAATTATGTTTAGTAGGAGGAATATGCTTTTTAATCTTTTAAGAAATGATAAAGATAAATATCACCATGCAACCCTCTGGGGAGTATACGAAATTCCAGCCATAGATAATGATGTGAATCAAAATATAAAGTACATAGGTTACACAGCAAGGTCGCTGAACAAGAGAATTAAGGAGCATAAAAAAGACATCGAAAAATCTGCATATACAACAGCACTAGCGCAGAGAGTGTTAATTACTGATATGATCGTAAAATGGGGAGAGGCGAAATTGTTACATAAACAGGATGATCCCAGAAAAGGGAGAGTTGCAGAGACTGTTGCTATTTATAATAGCAAGAACTCAACATCAGGAACCATTAATAAAATAGATCTGACTACAATTAGTAATGCATGGAAATCATGTATAGCTAAAAAATAACCTGATAATTGTGATAGTTAATGTATAATTTTTGTTCAATTTTATGAATTTTGTTGTAATGTAATCAACCCGTTTTTTCTTTAACTTTAAGTATGATTACGTTAATTTGTATCTTGTTTTTTTTTTTTGTTATTTTGAAACATTGCTATAGTTACTAATCTTTCCATTTATCAGATGTTCTTTAGAATTACTTTGTATTTTAGAAGCTGATGATGATTTTGTTAATAAATCGAAAGCACTTCGTCTAGCAGAATGTAATTTGTATTGTTAATTCAATTTTCCTGCCAAAGTGCTTGGTTGTTTGAAACTTTGTTTACATTCACACAGTAATGCTTATACACATATATACATTAATTACGGGATTATCCTTTTAAATCAAGTTTCACTAGTTTTGTCTTTGTCTGATAAAGTCTCTATTGTAATCATTATATAAGCTTCCTGAAATGAAATTCTGCCCTAGGCCACCCATAGTCTAACTGATAAGGCACTATCCCAAAGATCATGGTTCGATTCTGGTGCAGTGGCAAAATTTTATTTCTGGAAAATTAATTTAAAAAATTATAATATAATTATTAATTACTAGATGGCGTCATTTTAGTTCAAAATTTAATCAATCATTAACTCAATAGATGGTGACACTATAGCCTTGATTTAAAATAATTAATCATTAAAAATTTAATATGGACTTATTCCACTAGGGGAGATTTGCCTGTACTAATTGAAAATGCCTATAAAAATTCTTTAAATATTATTGAAACTCAATTAGTGAAATTGTGAAGAACTGGCTACCTTGCTTGTTATAGTGTTGTTGGAAGGACCAGTTGTTTGGGAGACAAAAATGGAAAAGCAAAAAAATAAAAGAATAACAAAAAAAATTGAAAATTTTGTTTTGTAATTAAAGTAATAATTTTATTAAATAAGAATAATGCTTAAAGAAAAAAAACAACTTGTAATAAATTTAAAATATTATACAAATTTTGGAGCATATAAAAAAGTGACCACTAGGAGGCAATTCTTGTTGTGTGATATTATTTTGTTTCATTGATATGAACAAAATAACACCACACAACAAGAATAAAATGTAATGTGTAAAAATTTAATTCATTAATAAAATGTAAAAGGCTATATTTGTAAAAAATAAGTCAAAATATATTAAATGAAATACTAAACATTACATAAAACATCATTATCTGATAAAAATAATAATAATTAGAATAATTAATTTGTATCAATGAGGTTTAAACCTACTGGGCAACCTCTGGTTTATAAGCCAGAAATAATTCTTCTATTATTTTTTTGTGGATTTTTATAATTATTTTAAATTAAGAAAAATAAAAAAAATGAACAAATGAATACAATTTAAAACCACCACAGAATTTGTCAAATACATTTTATGAATTTTGTAATTTACATTTGCATATAGTTACATTTGTACAAGGAAACTTAATTGGTTATGACTCATTGAATCAAATAAAATTTTTCAAGATAGTATTAGTCTCTATTTTAATTTATTGAACAAAAATTCTAAATATAGACACTTCATTGATATTCTTGAATGAATGATTTTAAGTTTGGCTTTCATAGAAAGTTTTTATTGTTGGCTAGCAACCTAAATTGAACTTTGTTCATTTGGAAGTTGCTAGCACTAATTTAAACTATTAAAAACAAAATACCATAAACTTTTAACAATAAAATAAGGCAATCAACTTAAATGTGCTTCATTGTAGATGCACAATTACAAAGATCATAAATCATATGATTTTTCCCATAAAGAGATATTGACAAGTGGCAAATAACAACATTCAAGTGTATCTTTTACAGAATCTTCCTAGAATTATTTTTTTCTCTTATTTATGAAGTATGTTTTTTTATTCTCAATGGATTAATTTCTAAGGAGCTATTGCTATAATTATAACTATTGTCATAATTACAACAGCTCCTTAATAAAACAATAAATCACTGAAATAAATAGAAAGGATTTGACATCATTGCTCATTTTTTCTTTTTTTTCAGCACTTGTATGTCTCATTAATAATTTTCCATTACTCAATAAATATTGTTTACCAATTTAAAAAACTTTTCAGAGACCAATTTGAAAATATTTCTAAAGACTCAAACTTATTTGTAAAAAAGCTCTAGCTTAAAGCCATCTGTTCACTTTTGAGAAAATTCTAGTATTTTAGATTAGGCTAACTTCAGCCAACAATTCTAATCATTTGTGTATGAATTTGTAAGGTTTCTACTGGAAAGTTTAATTATTTATTAGATAACATCAGATTTTGTGTATGAGTCACTAACAAAAGAAAATAAATTGAAGACATTACTTTTAAATTGCATATTTACTATTATAATTTATATAAACTGATTATAATTTTGTTTAAAAAATTAAAATAGCAACAGATCAGTTGCATACAAATTATATAAATACACATTCATATTTTTTTCATACATATTTTTATTCAAAAATATATTGTAATAAAATTTTTAGGGAAAAAATAATAGCTCATAGCAAAATAAATTTTTTATTTATTAAAAAAAAATAAAAACAATAATAATAATCCATTATGAGGTTTCCTTTTCAATTCTTAAGCTCTGAAAACTATTATTTAATATTATATAATACAAAATAAATAAATTTAAACTTAAGGATAATGTCTGGCTTTTTTAATATTATTTAACTAATTTTATATTTATATTTACTTTTATAGAATCATCATGTACTGTACAAAACAATACATTTAAAACATTTGATAATTTCATATATGATTTCTCTGGAAATTGTCGTTATACTATTGTTGATGATTGCATTGATGGAGAATTCAGTATTAGATATGAAGATGCAAATGTTGGAAGCAAAGAAAAAATTATTTATATTTATAATTTTTGTACTGAAGCTAAAATTTTGCCATCAGGAGAAATTTTTATCAGAGAAGAAGCCATTAAATTACCATATTTTAGTGATGTTTTGCATATAATTCAAAATTATGAAGATCAAACATTATTAGTAATTACAAGTCAAGGAATTAAATTAATATGGAAATCATCCCAAATGTTTGAAGTTGAAGTTCCTCACAAATACAGGAGAAAAGTTTGTGGTTTTTGTGGTAATTTTAATGGTAACAAAAATGATGATTTCATGACAAAACATCATTTGCCTGCAAGAACAATTACGGTAAGTAAATTAATATGTATAAATTATATTTACAATAATGATTTTATAAAATAATTATAAGTTTTAAATTAAAATTAAACATGCAGTAATTTTTGACATATAGGATTGAAAAGGGGCAGATAAACTGTTAGCATTATGATTACCTAGGCATTAATTTTGCATATTGTTGATATTTAGTTTCTTTATTAATTTATAAGTTTTTATTTGTAACTTAAATTTTTTATAATTAAAAATATTTTACTAGAAATCATTTTTATAGTAGATGTGAATCATAGCATATGTTTATTATAATGATTATTCTATGCATTTTCTTATTAAAAAAATTTTTTTGTTATGAAATGAGTCTATAGCAACAGTATAAAAAATATAAAACAAAAATAAAACTATCGATTAGTAGCAGTGATTATATGTAGAAAACGTCTTATGAATAAAACTATCTGTGGTTGTAGACATTTTGCCACTTATAAAAGAAATAAAAAGAGCAGTACAGAATTAGGCAGAAAATAATCTTTTATTTCACAAAAGAAATGTTTTTGACCATTGTCAATTGGTGTGTAATGGATAACTAAAGCTGATGCAGACCAGTTGACAGTGGTCAAAAACATTTCTTTTGTGAAATAAAAGATTCTTTTCTGCCTAGTGCTGTGCTGCTTTTTTTATTTCTTTAATAAAACTATCTACATCTACATTAACCAGTATTGTTAACTAATATAAAATGGTTATTAAACTTAAAATACTACTAAAATTTTTTGAAATAATTATCACAACTACTATATATACTCATGTATAAGCTGGTTCTCTATTTCAGAATTTAAAAATCTATAAAACTTTGAAGTCCATATATAAACCAATCTCTAACTTTAGTATTAGAACCAGCAATCTTAAGAACAATATGGCATTCAGTGAAATAAATTGAATATCATATTGTTCTTACCATTGTTGATTCTAACACTAAAGTTGGAAAGCTTTTTTCCAAATCCCAATTCATTATTTGAATAAATATGATCACTTAGATAAAAACCACTTATAGCATTGAAATATCATAATATGGATGTACAAAAAACTAGACAAAGAACAAGATTCAATCATATCATGTTTCATCCACTTGTGTTCTATACAGTATAATTTTATTGAAATATTTATTTGACAGAAAGAATTTTGAATCTCACCAAAAATATTTAACAAAGTTTAAATGATTAAAAAAATCAAAATCAAAATGTGCATCAGAAATTTTCTCATGACTGACAGAAGTGGAAAGCCAACCAGTACACATACAATTACCAGGAGTATAAATCTGATGTCTGAAATTAGCTGTAAAATAATATTCCTGCTTTTTATAAATAATTAGAACTGTCTAAAGAGCACATATTGTTGACTAGAAATATTGGTTCATAAATTGTTAAATTTCCATTGAAAATATTAACTGATGATAATACTGTAATGACTGCCATATTTACATTCTAAAAAAGATAGGTCTGCATGTTTTTATCTTTTTGATCTTTATGAGGCATTAAATAAATTAATATTTTTGAGTATATTTAAATATGAACATTTTCCCTCATCTACATATTTTTAATAATAGAACTGAGAAGAAATGGTACTTTTTAAAAATAAATATGGTGGATCCTACTGCATAAGACATGCTATTAGCACATAGAAAATACAATATGATTGCTTTATACATTTCCAATCATATTTGTGCAATATGTGATATTTAAACACCTACAAAAATATTAAATTATTAGCAAAGGTGCTCAATGCTGCCTGGGCATAATTTATAAACACACTATATATAAATGTTTATATGGTATCTACTTCTTCTATTCTGACAAAAACATAAAACAACTTAAATTAAATATACATTTTTAACTATTTTATCACTTAATACAAAAAAACTATAGCACTTTTATCTTAAAAAAGCTGTCCTCAGCAATAATAAAATTTATACGTGCATATCTGAACAGAACATGGAAAAATGCTAAAAGAAACACAGTCAATTCTCGTTATTTCAATAGTTACATTCTGTAAGTTCTTCACAAATACTGAATCATACTGAAGTTCTTCACAAATACTGAATCATTGTGCAATGATTCAGTATTTGTGAATAAATAGTTATGTTCCTGCAAATCTTTCTTCTCAGCATTTTCATTTTTGCTTTATGTGTGGAGACACCTGTTTGTTTTGTTTGAAGACACCTTATTTAATGTGTATTTACAGTACTTATAAATAATTATAGTATATGCAGTGTACGGTACTATATACAGTAATCTTTATTTAATTTTTAAAACACTAACTATGCAGTAAATAATATCTTATTTTTAATGGGTAGTTATTTGATGTGGCAGCTGACACATTGTCTTCCCGAACTGCATTGAATAACTGCATCAGCCTTATCTGCATTGCATTTTGTCCGAGATCTTCTAAAATCTCATCGTAAAGAGCAAATGCACAGGAAGTTAGGTGCCTAAATTTGAGGCTGTGTTCAAGCATAGGTTCACATTCTTCTATGGGACTTGCAGATGATATCAACAAGCTTTTACCCTGCAGTCTGTAGAGTGAGCAAGGATAGATAATGAGACTTTTTCGGTAGAATGACATAGAGACTACATTTGGCAACAAACAACTTCCTTTATTAGAGAGAGGGGGGGAGTTTAGATTGGTAAGTATTTTTTCTGCACAGCTGGAGTCTGCAAATAAGCACAAAAGCACCATAGAAATCGATTTTGTGGTTATAAATAAATTTTTGTGAATAATCGAATATGCAAATACGGAATCCACGAATAATGAGAATCAACTGTATTTCTATATTTTTTTGAGTTTTTCTCTGTTTTGTTCCTCATGTGCACTTATAAACTGTATTTTTACTGAGGAGTGCTTTTTTAAACTGAAAATGCTATAGTTTTTTCTGTATTAAGTGATAATTAAACATTGTTATTTATTTTTGATTATTTTATTTGTTTTTGTCATATTGCACAAGTAGATCCTCATCTTATGACCAGGTTTGGTTTGAACCCTGTTGTCTTAAGTTGGACTTGCTCATAAGTTTGAAATGCTCAAAATTTATGAAATGTTCACAATTAAATTTTACTAGAATACTATTCGTTATCTTAATAAACATGAAGAGCATAAAATTACAGGAATTCAATACAAAAAAAGATGCTTTCCATATATCAGTCCATTGGATATGGGACTCAAACCTATCGAATTGTATTGATCAATCATAGAATTTAGTGATTACATCATCATAAGTTGAGGACCATCTGGGCATACCTCACTTTACAGCATTTGTAGCCTAATACAGCACTTTTCAGTTACCCTGTATGGTCGTAAATTTTTGCACACAAGTTTTGCCACATAACTTTTTTTATTTAATAAAAAAATCTTAAATTCAATAATTCTTTAGAATATTAGAGAGACATATATACAAATTTAAAATATTAGATTGGTCACTCAAAGGTACCTGCTCTTGGTTTAATGCAGTTGCATAATCTCTTTGGCCATTCATCCATTGCTTTATTCAAATTTTCCAAAAGAAGTTTCTCCCTTTCTCAGAGAAGGACTTTTTTCAGATTGTTGACACTGTTGTGGAGTTTGTACATATCTTTAGCTCCAACTTGAACCATATGTTGTAATCTGGTGGATTCAGATCTGGAGATAGTGAACTATTCTTCACTGGAGATGAAGTTGGGAACATGCTGGGTTAGCCATCTCTGAATAACTTTGGCCTTGTGTGATGGAACAGATTGTTGGAAGGAGTGTTGATATGGTTGAAAAGACAAGTGTTCAGTTGCTTTACAATCAGTTTTAGAATTACTTCCAAGTAGTTCTTTGTATTCATGTTCATTTCTTGCAGTAATTTCGTCTTTCCATGCCAACTCATTCCACACTACACAATCACTTAAGATGGATTCTGAGTTCTGGTACTTTTTTTAAATTGCTGAGGATCTCTTCTCTTGACTTAGTATAAATACAGTTGTTTTGTTTATTAAACTTTTACTCAATAGTGAAGATTTTCTCATTATGTTTTTGTATGTTGTTGAATGAATGAATGTTTAGTTGATAGCTACAAAAACATCTTTCACTGATGAGAACCAGTTTAATAATGCAGAATTTATCTTGAGTCAACTTTTCTTTTACTGAACACTTAAAAAATGGTACTTAACTTGATTTAAACTATAATAAAAATGACAGCACCACACATAAGATAGACTATTCTGAAAATTGCACAAGAAACTCAATAAATACAATTTTAAACAGAGCAGTCTGATATACACAGCTGTATAGCAGCAGAAATTTTTAACAACTGATATGGCATACAAGGACAGGCACTAATATGTTAACACAGATGGGCCAGGCCTGAAGCCTTCTTAAAAAATTGAAAATATGAGACCTGGAATCAAATACATATATTCCAAAAGTGATAACTGAATGTTTTATCATTTGGCTATTCAAACAAGCTTTTTAGTGCTAGCACTATTGTGCACGTAATGAATAATAGAGGAAATTTATTTTAGGCTTTTATATGCATTAGCAAATGAAAAATAGCTGTGAGTTGCTTTTAACAAAATTTGCTATACAACAGTGGTCTGCAACTTAACTGACACAATAATGAGGCATGTCTTTATTATTAATTTAACTGAATTACAAAGGTAGAAAATATTTATTCTTTGTAATAAAATTTGTTAAAATATAAAATCACGAGATTATTTAACAATAGAACTGCCTAACTTTTCAAGTAATTACACTTGGGTGTCTTGACAATAGTTATATTCATAAAGTTTTATGAATATAACTATTAGAAAGATAATGTTTAGGACCATTTATTTAATGTAGGTATTTACTAATATCACTTATAAAACCTTGGTATAATTATCAATATAACACATCATTAACAAACACCAAGTAGCTAAGCATGTATTTAAAATTATCTTTTTTCTTTTCTTTTGATAAGTTTGATTAAATAATTTGTTACATAATCATTGTATAAAATTATCAATAAATTAATCAATAGAAAAAATCAATAGAGAGAGACTTGATGGAATATTTTTTTTAGAATATTCTAATTTTAAATTTACAATAAAAGATTTGTCAGTCTTATATGCTTTGCTATAAATTTATTTGAGATTCAATATTTAATTTAGCAGCTTCCAAATATTTAATTATAATACTGTACTTATATTCATAATTTTATATACAGTATAAATGTAAATTTTTACTTTTGGCAGGATTCTTCACATACTTCATTGAAATCTTGTCAAGAAGAATTAACCACAAAAATATTTAATACTACTGTTAGTGCTTCAGCTGCTGTGCCAACTAATATAAATGTTATTTTTGTATTATATTTATTTTTGATATTATTGAAATAAAAAAAGTTGATTTTGAATTTCTCCTTCTAATTGGTATATTTGAAATTCTGTGCTTATTGCTTTATTTTTGCATTATGGAAAATAATAGAAAAAATACAGGTTTCATAAAGTACAATATTCTTTTATTATATGAGTAATCGCTGAGTTTTTGCTTATATAAGACATATTAACTTCTTACTTTTTATTTCAGTTAATAATTAATATTCACACTTATGATTTGGGCTCTCATATAATACATAATTATAAGCATTAAAATATCTCTGCTGTAACAATTCAAACATCAGGATTACATCAAGAATATAAACAGTTTTGATAGCAACATTAAAGAAAAACAAAGTTTTTTTAAATAAAATTTTTAATTATTTTTTTCTCTAGAAATTAGGAAATTTATTTTACAAATGATTTAAATGATATTATACTTTGTCTAATGCCAATAACAATGAATAACTATTAAACTGAAGTGCTAAATGAACTGGAAAAATCCCAGGATTATTTTACTATGTATTTGCTAATAATTTTCATGCTGTTCAATAATTTACAAAGATTATTATTATTTTGATATTTAGGTATCATATTGTATTAAGATGAAGTTAATGTTTTATGAATAAATTTTAGTTTCTAGAAATAATTGAAGATTATAACATAATAAATAACATAATTTTAATTTTTTTGTATGTAACTATTGAAGCTTGTGTAACAGGAGATAACTTCATTAAAAAATTAATGTATGCATATAATAAACAACAATAGTGGAATATAATAATTTAAAATTAGTAGTAGAAAATCATTAAATATAAAAATATTTCAAATTAAAAATTTTTAAATAATAATTCTACAAGTTTTCTATTTCTAAATTTATTAATATCTAAAATTAAATTATAATACAAATGCCTATTATTGATCAATACCAGGAATAATAAAAGTTTATCAAAATGATTCAATAAGAAATGAAGGGAATAAAATAACAGATTCTAGCTGTATTTTTATTGTATATAAAATTTTCCTTATTCATAAAATATTCCAAGATATTTCAGGAAATACAGCTAAATATAGCTGCATTTCCTGTAATATCTTGAATCTGTAAGTAGGAATTATAACTTTTTTATTAAATAAAAAAATCTTGTTCTTATTTTATTAGAAGAAGCAGAAGACTTCTACATAAAGTAATACAATTCATGATTTTTTTTAAACTAAAAGACTACAAGTATTCTTTGATTTATAAATTTTCATATTAATAAATTTTACAAATATATATTGTGCCAATTTTTTTTATTTGTAAAAATAATTTTTACATTTATCATTTATGAAGAAACAATTTCTTTATTGATCAATTAACCAATTATAATTTATTTAAATCAATTATATTATATTGTTCTATGTAATAATTTACAATCTCTAATTCATAGCTTAATAATTTTTTCTTGCTTATTGGTTCCTCAAATATTTTTTTGATTAAAAAAAATTCCCTTATTTAGATATTTTATCATCAATTTAGGATAGGATAAATGGTTGGTTATTATGATTTTCTTGTTTAACCTCTTCACTGGTTGTATCAGATATATTTTCATATAAAATTTACTGCTATATATCATTGACTTTATATTAAGACAAAATTTGTTTTGGCTCTCTGTATTAAGAGACAATGCAAGATGCATCTCTTTAGTAGAATGTTGTTATAAATATATAAGTGTCTAGTTAAAGTATGTGGAAGAGTTATAGACAGACACTGGAGACCACATCATCAATACACTTTCCACTACAGAATCCAGGATTGAATCCAGATTTGACTTACAGCTGATAATCTGCTTTCTGCATATTCAATATCTACTTATTGGATTTTTCAAAAACTTTTGCAACTAAATAAATTTATTTAACTTTATAAAACAATGATTGCCCATTATTTCTAATGTGTACAATCTATAAAACTTATTTTCTGTCCATTTGCACATTTGAATTATGACATTTTGTCATACCAGTGGAAAATGTTAAATATAACTAATTTAATTCTTTAAATAGGTGGATTATTTTGTATTTATTAGTTTTAATAAAATAATTATCATAATGAAGTTCATAAATAATATATTTTTAACAGATAGAATTTTAGAAAAGATTAGATTTATTTTTGCAAATAAGTTATCAAAATAAAAGTTAGTAAGAATTATAGGTAAATTTAAGTCCAAGATTTGATGAATATTTAATAATTTTTAAATAATAAATTAAGCCACAATGGTCGGTATATTTATTGGTGTATTAGACTTAACTTTGAAAATTATACTTGGCACTTAGTGGCTTGAAACTTCAATATTGAATGCCAAGAAACAGGCTAAATATGTAATAACTATTGTACTATATTTTACATTATTGTATATCAATGTTTTTGGAATATTTTAACATTAGTAGGTAAAATGATGATGACTTTCTCGAATAATGCCTATATTTCATTGTGAATATCAGAAAGTTTTGAATGCTGTATATATAAATATAATACATAAATGCAATCAATGTATATATAATTTCATGTACCTGAAATAATGTGAAATGAATCTACTTCAGATAATGATTGATTAAGATAAAATAAAAGTTCAAATTAATGTGAATTAAGTATAAAGTTTATTTACTAAAGCAAACATTATTGCTTTATTAAATAAACTTTACACTTCATTACACACTTACATTATACACTTCATATTTAATACAATAAAATAGTAAATATTTATGTATATACTTTATAGTATAATAAAATATAAATAATTTAAACAATGATAGATGCTTATGTACAGTAAATGTATTTTTCTTTGATTTGCTTGGCAGCTTAATTACAATGATGCTACATACTACAAGTATATCTGGCTTTATGGCACTTCACTAATATAGCCCTTTTCAGTTATATTCGTGTTTTTATTTTTGGTAGTTGCCTTATTCATAACTTTCTAATTTCTATATTATTCATTTTGGAAAGCTGTGTTAATTGATGCTAATTATTCATACATTTACTTTATATCCAAAAGAACAATTAATTATCTGCAACTAATCACAAAATAATATTTAAAATAAGTATGTAAAACATAAAATATTGTTGAAATTTTAAATAATTTCAATATTCTGACTTCCGTCATGGTTACATAAAACATCATAATACGTATTATAGTATTTTATTTAAACCAGCAATGGTCAAACTTTTGCAAGAAAGTGCTATATTATATCATTGAAATATGTAGTCTGGGCTGCACTTAAAAAATTATAAAATATTTTTTATTTTTATTTTTTTAATAATTACGAAGAAAATACAACATGGAAACATTTATTTAAGAAATTAATAATTAGTGACTTTTATGAAATTCTTTACATTCTTTTAGTCATCTTTAAAAAATCAGAATTAAATTTTATAGTGTTTATTCTTAATATCGTTTCTAAATATTCATTAGAGATCTATATCCTTAATCTTTATGCTCATAATAATAAACAAGTTGTTTTGTATTCACTTTATTTATCAGTAAAATATTCGACATTATGGCTATTACTTATGAGAGCCATGCTGATGTAAAGTAGTAAAAGCAGCAGTGAGCTGATGTAAAGTAAAAAAAAAAAAATTTGATTTCTAAACCATGGAGTGCTTCGTCCCGACGTTATTAATCTAATGACATCTGTCTATCTGATAACGTAATTAGTCTAATGACCAATTACGTTATTAGATATCTGTACACTATAATTTAGATCAGGAGTCGGCAACGCGCGGGCCGCATAAGGCCCGGTGCAAGTTTTTGTGCGGCCCACCAAGCAATATAATTTTTATATGATTAAGTAAAAATTAGGAAGGCTTTTTTATTTT
>WUQG02423293.1:2589-14987 GCA_011317285.2 Androctonus mauritanicus | reverse complement strand
GCAGTATCAAACTATCTTACTTCTTAGTGAATTATTGTGTATTTTTCCACACAATTATTTTGATTATACATCCGTATATATATATATAATATATATAATGCAATATGCAATATAATGGAATATATATTATATATATATATATATATATAATATTATATTGTATATACATATATGCAATATATAATATATATATTGCATATATATATGCATTATATAATGCAATATATTGCAATATAATGGATATTATATTGCAATATAATGCATATTTTATTGCCATACTTAACCAACATGGTGCTGGTTTTCTTAATGTTAGACTGGGTATGCACACTCTAGTAATAATATCTCTATGATTGTACCTATGAGAAATAATATCCAGATATGATAGAATTACGAATGAAAAGTTTAAATGCATCTCTGTCTTAAGTCAGCAATCACCTGTAATAGATTGAAACTATGGTTAGGTTAGGTTGATATTTATCTTCCTTCTGTAATTTCCTATAATATCCAATCTAATTTTTTTGTATAAAGTTACAGGCAAAAATTGAACTGAATAAAATGACATCAAAACATTTATATAAGAATTATTTATTTTTATATAATAAATCAACAAAAAATAATAATTTTACAAATAATAACATCAATTCAACTGAAACAAATACTATATTCACTTAAGAGAAATTTTAATTTTGGAAATTTTGTATTTAATGAAATGTAATCATATTTATCTAATAATTACAACTATTTTTGTCAGTTTTAATATATCTATACATCATCCAGAAAAATGATGTTTTGTGGACCCTCTGATTGCATTGAAGTACAAAATTTCTATTTAACTGATACAAATACGAGCATCTTTTAAAATCTGTACAGAAGTATGATGTTTTGGATATAAGACTGATAAAAATAAATCTTGGATTATAGATGTGAATAATAAACAGACTTTATACATTTATTTATCTATTAGGCTTAAATGATGAAAGCCAGAATAGTTTTCTAAATATATATATATATTATATACATATATATTTTAAATTGCAATATAATTGCTAAATACTGCCAAGGCCCTGCCTGGTTTTATCATCATTCTTAATACACTTTGCATGGGAAAGAACCCATCCATTAACAGAATATAATGCTTGTTTGGTTACACCATACAAACATCTATTTCACCCGTAATTTTTTTATATATAATCCATTTTTCCTAAAAGGTTGTTTTAGGGGAGGGAATGATTGTGCTAATGTAATTTCAAATTTTACAACTTGATTATGCATTTTTATGAATATATTAGAGTATGTTGCATCAATTTTCAAAAATACATACTCACATATATATGTATATGTATATGCATATATACAATATATATATATATAAAGACTTATTGGTGAATGAAATAATTATGGTTTGTTAATAAAAATTTTGGAGACCTGTTAGCCATTAATGTGAACATACAAAAAATTATTTCTGTGAGAAAAATTTTCTAACAGAATATACTAAAATATAAGACGAGGCACTTGATATTACACAAACTTCAATGACTGACTTTTTAAGAACACTTGCAAAATATATTGTGAAAATTTTTAAATATTCTTTATAATGTCTGTAGCTTTCTTAATCTGCATAAATTACAAATAAATTTGTTATATTATTTAACAAAACAAAATATCAAAATTTCTCACAGTGTGTCAAAATAAAATTCATATCTAACTTTCTTTTAGGAAAAAATCTCACATTATGTTCATCACAAATGTATATATGGCAGTAGTTGAAGTAGAGATGAAAGCAAAGTCACTTTATTGTGCTTGGTCAGGTCCCCTCTTAAATCATGTCTGTAATTTTCTATTGATCTTGCAATATATTTTTTGCAGATGGCATAAAAATACTGTCCATCTAGCAAATCTAATAATTGAATTTTTTAAATCAAGCTGAATATATTTTTGGGTAAAACTGGACTACTACTTACTATTGCCCTTTATAAGTAATCTGAATAGACTACATTTTTTAACTTTTGTCATGCAGAATTAGTTTGGTCTGCTTCACATAAGTATTTTCCTGAAAAATATCAATTATTATAAAATCATATTTACAATAATATATTTAAATAAAATAAAATCATTATTAATTGCTATTTTCTATTATAGAACTCCCAGTTTTAAAATTATATTGTATTATACTGTATGTTTATATAAGACTGATAAACTTTGTAAATAAAAAATTTTTACTTACAAAAATTAGTAATTTCAAAAAAACCTTTGATATTCTAATACTGATGTTTCCCATTTTCATACATATAGAATGCACCAAAATTGTTTGTATACATTCTATACATTTGTATTTATATTCCATTGTAGTTAGCAACTGAAGAGGACTTACTAACTAAAAATATTCTTGATTTAAATAAATAAAAGATTTGCTATATAGGTTTACATTATAAGCAGGAAAAAATGAAATAAAAATATCTATTTATTTCAATAAATTATCACATTGTTTTAACTTTTGAAATTTGAGGATTGACTTATACAGGGTGTCCTCTAATAGTTGGGATAAAATCAAATCATAAATTCTATTGCAATCAAGCATTAAAACAGTTTAATATTTTTATTTATTTAAAACAAATATTTAATCATTTTTGGAAAAGCACTTTGGCTTAAAGAAGCCATCTTCAATTCCAATTAAATAAAGTTATAATGTAGAACAAGTGCAGAATGTATTACATTTGAAAGTTTAGCAGATTCAAAATTCAAACTTATTTTTATATAACAATATCATATGAAATACTTGATATAAATTGTATTGACTATTTCCAGGCATCACTTATCATTCCTATATATAACTTGCTATATATAACATTCCCATTATATGTTTCCTTTTTAAATATTTGAATGTTTTCAGCCACTTTCTGTTTTACTGAATTCACAATCATTTTGATAATTCTTGCATTATCCCACTTAATGTACATATGATGGGTTAGTGCCTTTTGTGAGAGAGCAGTTTTTTTATGCATTAAAAACAGTCAATTATGCTCTTTTATCTTAATTCAATAAGCATCTATCTATATAAACCTTCTTAGTTCTTGTGCCTTTATTAAGTAATGGGACCTCATATACACCTGGTTTCTTATGCTGCTTAATCCTATCTTTTATTTTAGAACTTTTCTGAAATAAAAGATCTTTTCTGACTAAGTGCTGTGCTATTACGTCTTTTTATAAGTGGCAAAATGTCTGTAACCATAATACATTTCAATATTAAAGAGTTATACTATATGAAATCATCATTTAATATTTTATATTTGAAAAATATTATATATAATTTAAATTAAAAGTGGCCTAAACAAAACTATTGGTATGTACAAAAGCTGTTTAATACATTCAAATTCATATTCTAAATATAGTACTATAGCTTCAGAAAAGATACAATTATGGTTGGTTGATTTCTTAGCACAAGGGCCTCATGGGCCAAACTGCATCAAACAATGGGTAAGAATTTAACAGATTTATAAATAAATATACAACAGGTAAACAAGGAATAAGTTATAATTTCAACAATAGATAAAAGCAACAATGGTGTAAAGTGTCACATTTAACCTTTTGAGTGTGGCTGATGTTTTGAAATTAAGCTTATTTAATATGCAAAGAAATTAATTAAAATTATGAAATTTCATTTAATTTTTATTGAAATCTTTTGAAAATTTCAATATTTATTGCAGATTTTATTCTCTTTCTAACAATATAAGCATTTTTTTTTTAATTTTATTTTTTCATAATTTTACATTTACAAGATTGACAAAAAAATGATGTTTTTTATATACAATTTTAGCCATGAAAACAAAGTAGTCAATATTTTAGATATTGAAATGTCTTCTGAAAAAAATGAGTCATGAATGAAGAAATTCAGCTGAAATTTTTAGAAATTATTGATAAAAAAAAGCCATGAGTTACATAACATTTATTGATTGAAGTTATGTCATATAATTATTAGAAAATTACATGAATTCATTGAAATATTGTCATTTTTACTATTATTTCATTTATAAAATTTTTCTCAGTAATTTTTTATAAATTATTTAAATGGAAAAATATATATGAAAATTGCCTCATCTGGTACATAAACAGCTATATTTTTTGTTCTTCTAATTGGACCACTGCTGGTGTATTGTAACTCTGATACCAATGCCACTTATATGCAAAGTAGGATTGGTTGCAATTTATCAGGAAAGGAGTGGCTGATATAAATCAATAAAAGTGTCATGCCCCTTTAAATGGCCTCAGGGTATTTACATTTTGTTATTAAATTATAAAAACGATTTTTAAATTATTGTGTGTGTCAAATTTTTTATGTAAAGTCAAATTTGCATAAGTTGAGAAGTTTCTATATTGTGTATGTAAAATGTACTTGTTTAATGCAATATAAATATTTGACTGTATTGATATATGTTATATTCTAAAATGAATACTACAGTTACTGGCTCAAGTCAGTTCAATCTGTAAAGCTTGAGTTTTTTTCATAAGTAAACAGATAACTCAAGCTTATTCACAAATACACTCAAGTTTATCCTTGAGCCTTTTTCAGTTAGTTAATGGGAAAGTATGCCATTACACAAATGCTAAAACAGAAATCATTGAAAAATATCCATCCCTTTCTGTAATTATTTGAAGTTTTTGTTTAGTTTGTAGTAGTTATTATAAAAACAATTTTGTGACTGCTAGATATGTAACAAGCTCCATTTCATAAAATCAAGCTTGTTATTCAGCATTATGAATCAACCTACTATAGAAACAGGAAAGGAAATCTGCTTCCAAAATTGCAAAGGGGAATGCACTCACTGATCTCTCTTGATAGATGAAAATTATCCAATCTGTGATTTTTGCAACTGAGCACTAATCTGGTGAAAACATTTTTTAAATAATTCTCTTATTTTACTGAATGTTTATAGCATTTTAATAATCCTATTTTTAATCTTTTAAATCTTTTCAAAAAGAGTTATAATTATTCTAGCCCTTATGCCTTTTTATCAAATATTCCTGTTTTATTCAACATTAATTTTTTTTTAATACATTTTATTTTTGTATGAGTTATGCATTTTTATGAATTAAATTTTTATATTTATGTCTGTTAATCAAATTATTGCTGTTATTGAATTTATCATGCTCTTATATAAAATGTTTAATGTTATTGTTTATTTCTTAATATTGTTTATAAATCAACCAAATATTACAGCAAAATCTCCCTAGAGGAATAAGTCCATATTAAATTTTCAGCAATTAATTATTTTAAATCAAGGCTATGCTGACACTATCTAGTAATTAATAATTATAATTTTTTAAATTAATTTTCCCAAAATAAAATTTTGCCACTATACCAGAATTGAACTGGGATCTTTGGGATAGTACATCAACACCTTACCAGTTAAACTACAGCAGCCTATAGCAGAATTCCATTTCAGGAAGCTTATATGATGATTACTATGAAGATTTTATATATATGATTACATTGTTTGTATTTTACAACTGCCTTTCACATATTGTTTTTATTTTCATGAACATTGTATTTGGCATATTTTAGTCCAGGCAAATGTTGTATGAGAAAACAAAACAAAAAAAAAACTATAAATCATTCATTACAGTACAGTTATGTCAACTAGTGACTATTCAGCTTTAAAGTACAATTCATTAATAATTTTTTTTTGAAAAAGTTGAAGTAGCTCGAGTTTTCCTAAGCTTTTTCTTAGTAACAGCTCATCAGTTTGAGTTTTTAAAAACATTCAAGTTTCAGCAACTCTAATGAACACCTTGTTCTGTAACTAATGAATAAAATGGCCATGAATGTAACTGAAAATGTTATATATAAAAAAATAAGTTTTTTTCTGCATACTTTTGATTTTAGGGCTTTTCTTTTACTAAATAAATAAAAAAAGAAACTTAAAACTTCTCTAACAACGTATATTATTTATTTAAACTTATATTTCAACAATAAGATTTATGGAAATATTTAAAAAAAACTGCAATAAAAATTTTAATATTTACCAGCATTCACTTGTTTTTTGACTAGGGACAAACGATAACCAGGTCCTATTAATTCAAATTCAGCTCCAGAAAGTGATGTTCCCTGGCAAATAAATTTGGCTGCAAGAATACTTGGTACTGAAGGACCAGATGCAAGGTCAAACCTGGCCCGCAGGGACCCCAATCCTCCTTCTTCTGAATGATTAGAAAGCTCTGATAATCTCCACGAAGCTCTGTTTGTTTCACTATTCCTGAAATTTTATAACAATAATAAATCAATTTTTTATATAATTTATAGAAATTTATTATTATTATTTACCAATTTCCTAAAGGTTTTGACTGCATATCTATAACTCCTCCATCTACTGGTACAATAATTTGTATATTAGTAATTGAAGCTGGTGAAGCTAATGCAGCTGGATGATATTTATAATCTATTCTAATGTCAGTCACTGCTTGCTCACATTTCCAATATGCAACAAGATGTAATGGAGTACTAGTTGCACCTGGTCCTGATTTGATCTAGATCATGATTATCATTCATAAAAAATTAAATTAATACTATGATTAAAAAATTACAAAAAATATGATTATAATATTTTCAAGAGATATCTGCTGTCTTCAAGCTTTCTTTAGGCCAATAATATTTAAATACTAAAAGTTGCTAATACTAATTAACATTAGATTGATGAATTCATTAATGTTTACACACAAGATATAAAAAATCTTATAAGAAAATTTTTCAAGTAAATATTTGAAGTACTACTGTCTTCTAATTCATAAACAAAAATAACAGCCTTTTAGAAATAAGAAAATTATGTTAAATGAATAAACTTTAATCATTAGAGTTTATTCATTTAAGTTTATAATTTGCTTATTCCTGTCTAAAAGGCTGTTATTTTCATGTTAAATTTTTCTTTACAGATAAGTTATTGTCCTGCCAAATTAATGAAATCTGCATTTTTGACAGTGATATAATATTTTTAAAAGTTTACTATAGTCTGTCCTGGCTAAGAAAAACCCTGATGTAAACAAACCGTTTCACTGAAATTTATATTCATTCTCTCTAAATGAATGCTGATTGGGGTCGATCACATAAAGTGTATTACTTTATGTGAGTGACATAATACATCATTCTGAATCAGCCAATAACATCACAACTTTTAAGCCTCTTTACATCTTGTCTGTTTACATCAGGGTTTTTCTTAGCTAGGACAGACTATAGATATTTTCATTTCTGAATCATATCTTAGTTTTAAAAGCATCTTCAGGGATTTCACTCTTGCATCCTTATTTTTTAATTATTTTTATAATGTGTAATAATAAATTATTAGTTTAATATTTATTAAATTAATTAGAATAAATTAATCCTTATTATATTAAATAGCTATTTTGGCAAAATTCCATTCAGTTATATATATATATATATATATTGATATTTTATTTTGGCTATAATTATTTTGTATTTTTATATAGGCAGTTTTATCATAATTTGCTATTGGAAATATTATAGAAATAAGTAAACATATGTAAACTGTACACTTCAGTAAGTCAAAGTAATGTTGAAGAGTGGATAAGAGTGCAATTTTAGGGAGATTACAGATTTTATAAAAAAATAATTATTGAAATGCCAAGATTTAAGTATCTAATCTTTTAGATGAAATTCAGAATTTTCTTCAATGTATTCTGAAAATTTTTTCCATATAGATATGTTTTCCATTTGAAATGTGTGTCTTTTCAATTGTTTTTTCTTTCTCTCTCTTTATTAGAATTCTGTCAATTTGTTCAATCTTCTAATGCTTCATTTTAATGATTATTAAACACAATCTTTTAGGAGCAGGAGTTAATCTACCCAAATAATTCTTTCTTTTTTGTTGCATAATGAAATTTATACAATTGTATAATGTGCAAGAATTTATATCAAAACAACAGGTGAAATGGCATAGTGTTGAATAAAAAGTATCAAGAAATATGCAAATTAATCTCAAATACAGATTCTTCTGTATAATAAAAACTTACATTAATGAAAATCATGAAATAAAATAATCACAGATTGAAAAATGCTAATAGATTAAATAACAAATTATTAGCTGCATAAATAATTTGAAAATTTTTATAAAATTCTATTAGAGTAAGTCAAATTGTTACATTGCTATGGCAATGATGTTTTCATTTCTTCACATGTGAATGATAGTGACAATCTTAAGGGACATTAGGAAGAATTTTGATTATTTCATAAAATTTATTCATCCTATCTTGCCTTATAATCGAACATACACACACAAATATTTAGATTTATATACAGAGATGAGATATCTCTAATAGTCATGGATGCTAATAGCATGCATCACATGATCACTAAGCCTAATCAAAATTTAACTTAAGCATATTATGACTAAATAAGGTAATGTAAACTATAATCAATAGAAAATTAGAGAAAGATTAAAAAAAACTTTAAAAATCTTTCAATATGAAATCTGAAGTTCAATAGTTTAACAAAATAATATACTGTACAGTACTCAATATTTGCCATTAATTTAGTAACCGAGCAGTTTCGTTGGGGTCATATGCGACAATCCGGTGGCCGTTATGATCCAATGAGACTGCACAGTTATCAAGATACAATCATAGTAATCCAATAATATCAGCCAGCTAACACATCGTGTGATTACTAATCCAATGAGGTTGCTCAAATAGCATTAATCTTCCATCTTGGATTTTATATTAAGTAATTTATGCCACTTACTATATATAAAATCAATTTATAATAATCAATACCTGTCTTTAAATCTTCCCACATAAATCTTCTAACAAACATCTGCACACAGGAATTTCAAATATATATATACACATATTATATTTGTATAAGTAAGTGACATTTTTTAGATTAAGAAAATTCTAACATTTCATTATTATTATTTATCTTATACTACTGATGAAACCATAATTACAAAATATACAACAAGATACAATTTATAGTTGGGAAAATACTTCATGAGTAATCTGTTAATACTTATATTTTGTTGCAGAATAAATGCTAGGATATTTTACTAAAGTACATATTATAAAATATATATACTTCCATATTAAATGCCATTATGAAAATTAATCGATAAGATACTATCTAATAGGTAAAAAATTTCCAGTTTTAAACAACAGATAAAAATTAACAAAAATGTAAAACTGATTATCTTAGCAGGATAATCACTAATAATAAGATGCCTCTACAATGTAGAAAAATTTAACTATAATGAAAATAGATTTTGCTCACTGGTTTTTTATATATATATATATAAATGTCCATACATAATGCTATTTATATGTTAACTTTATTCCTTTTAGAAGCATCTGAAAAAAATCTGTTTTATGCAATGCTGTAATTTCGTAGAATGAAATTAATTTTAATTATATTATTTTATTTAAATTAAGCTTGAATGCAAGCAGAAAGTTCTTTTTAAATATACAGTAGATCCCTAACTTACATGGTTTCAGAAATAAGCAAGTGTGCAAATCTCTCTATTTTTATTGAATTTCCATAAAATTTCACTAATTTAACAAGGTAGTGGTGAAGTGATAATTAATCAAGATTAGTGAACTGCAAATTAATAAGAATAATAATTAACTATTAATTACATTAAATATTTGCTATTTTGTTATATAAATCTTATGAATACATTAAAACCTTATTTTTCAGCAAAGTGTTAATTTTCTAACACAAAAAAATCAATCATTTTTTTTACTTTATTTTATTGATTTTTAATAAATCTAATTAGTATGTTTTCTCATTATCAAAATTTTGTAAACAAATAGAATATATAATATTTCATTCAACTGTAAATTTTTTTTCCAAAGTCAAAACAAATGCACTTCCTGTTCCATTTGTAAATAGAGTGGTTGATTTTATTACCTGAGGTGGTCCAAAATCATTTGGAGAAGGGTGAGTGAGTGTGGCATTCTAACAATAATAATAAAACATGACAGTAGGAAACATGAAATGTAATTCTTCAACTTTAAAGTATTCTAAATTGTATATTATATAAAATTTTATTTCATATTTTGATTTTTATATTCTTTGATATGTTTACTTCTTTTTATTATAGAACATTCCATCTGAGAAAATATATTTCTTATAAATTTTTTTAATCAGATATATAATATGTAAATTATGACAATAAATAGAAACAAAAATTCTCAGTCTTAATAATTAATGATGATAAAATAATTTTTTTTTCTTAAAGAGAAAAGTTGGAAGTTTATTAATCATTATATATTATGATATTGTGGTCAGAATTTGTGATGTGCACATGCATCATTTCTTCAAATTTTGTTTATTATTTTATCATTTAATATTTATATTGTATTGTATCATTATTTGTTAAGCCATTTCAATCTGCTTTTTTATGAAACTGTTTTAAAATTTATGTATATAAAATAAGAAGATACTGCATGCAGAGTATCTTAATCATTATTTAAAATTTACTAAACAGGTTAAATAAAAAAACAAAATCAGATAAATTATATATTAAATTATCTAAGAATGAAGAAATTTATCAAAAGTTTTCCTGTGTACATATAAATTAAAAATTTAAAAGTTTGTTTATACATGCTACAAAGCTATGTGATGATGATGACTGCAGTGCCACAAAGTGATAATCTATTTTTAGAAATGATTAATCATCAAAACAAGCATCTTGATTGCATGAGTGATAAAATGTGGAATTTCAAATGACAAGAATTTTTTCCCTTTAACTTCTTTTCATGCATAGAAAAAATTTTATGAATCATCAAGGAGGACCTAGTGATTTAAGAAAAAATTCTAATTTTTCCAGATATTAAAAAAACTTTTTAATATCAGTATTTTTATTTTTACATTCAGGAGAATTCTGTACTTTGTCATTCCTGGGTTTAAACAATTTTAATTTTTTTGCAAAAATATTAGTTACGGCCTTAAATTTTTATTTTAATCTATACTTAAAATATGCTCAGAAATTCCATTTGGCTATTTCATTAGCTAATCCATCTATTTGTGTATATTGAATGTAAACAATATTGGACTTATGCAGTTTTTGACTTACACAGAAATATTTTGGATAAATTAACCATGTAAGCCAGAGAGCTACTGTAAAATTGTAAATTGTACTTCTAAATTGTAATTAGATTTTAAAAATGAAATATTTTTTTTTTGTTTACAAGAAACTTACATGATATTTTAAAATGTCAATATTAAAATATGATGCAGATGGTGTTTGTTCATACTGCTTCCTAAGTAAAGATGTCAATGCTGGCATATTGAAATCATATACAAAATGATTGACTGAACTCTTTACTGGATCCCTTAAAATATATATTAATTTACTATTAAAAAAATACATAAATTATTATAAAAATAGCAAAAATAGTTTTTAACTTACTGAATAATTAATTGTTTATTAGGAAGAACATTTTCCCATCTACCAGCTTTAGTTACTTTGAAAGAGAGAATGGCTGGAGATGGATTATTTGCTAATACCTGTACAATACCTGCTGGAAATGAAACTTTCATATCTCCCATTAACCGTAATTGGCACCTAAAAGAAAAATCAATTTCTTTCAATATAGTTTTATAGTATTATATTTTATTAATTTTATCAAATTTTATTATTATATAAATAAATCCCAATTTACAAGATCCTGGCTTTTCAAACAAACTAGGATTTTGTAAACTATAATATAATTTGTATTGAAAATTTGATTTATAAGTCTTTACCCTGCTTTTGCAAAAAATTTATAATGTATGAATGTTTTGAGAGTAGAATAAGACAACCTTGCTACCATGGAGAAATATAAGATCCAATATTATCTGTCCTGTTTTATGTCATCCAGAATCAACATATAAATTTTTTTATAGAATTGGACTGAGATCAAATCTTGAGTTGAAAACTAAAACAAAATAAATCTTTGCCTTCTAAATTTACAAACTAAGCAGTGAATTTAGAAAGCTAAACATACTACCAAATACTTTTAAGTGGTATTTAGTAGTATGATTATTATTAATGTTTTTATAATTAGAATAAAAAACTGAGGACGACGAAAAGTAAATTAAAAATATTACTAATAAATATTCATTTTTTTTCAAAAAGTAATGTTTAAGGATTGAATTTGGATTGAAACCTTTGAGTTTTAATTCAAAATCAGTTTCATTTCACTTGGTTATTCCAGCCAGCCATGCATTAATGGGGCTAATCAAAAAGTGATGAATGGGATTCATTGGCTCTAGCCCAAATCCTAGAAAAATTCTAGATATGTGGAATCTGGAAATGAATCCAACTGAATGGTCAGCCAACAGACAAAAAACAATGTCTACTTTTTGATGAACATAAAAAAAATAGCATTTTTCATTGAATTTATATAAATTCAAT
>WUQG02423282.1:0-14987 GCA_011317285.2 Androctonus mauritanicus | reverse complement strand
ACGAAACAAGTCAAATGTTATTAGAGATAACTTACTATTTAAAAAGTTAATCATTGATGATATAAAATTTTAATTTTAATTTTTATCTAGTTATACCATAAAAATCAATAATATGCGAAGAAAATATTTTAAAAATTCTAAATTAATATTGATAAATTGAATAAAAGAAATATGTTTTGTTACTAAAAATAATTTAATTATATTTTGTTAAATTAATAATATAATTTTTTATTATTTATTTATTTATTTACTGTATTGATAGCAAACGAAGTGACTTGGAATACTGGATAGATTACTTCTTTTTAATAGCTTCCCGGACAAATGAAACAGAGAACGAATTTTTGAGGCACAAGAATTAACTTTCTTTGTCAGTTTAGTTGAAAATAATTATCTTGAAGGAGAGCTAAAGGACGACATCATTTTCGATGACCGTATCACATCTTTAGATGGAGGAATTCTTTTCAATGAAGGGTGTAAGAGTACTTGACTCTTTCATGCGTGATTCTTTTGCCATCAAGTAAATTAAATAGAACTAGCAAGTACGAAAAGTTATGTTACAGAAGAAAATGATAATCACTGACTTAATGCATAGTAGAATTGAATATTAATCTTAATCTAAGTGAAGAGTGAAAATAGTTATTCGAACTAACTTTTTGTGATCTCAGTTAATTTTTTTTATTATTTCAATCTGTAAAGAATAAATAAAAAATTAGATATAATCATAAAAAATAATCATGAGTTTTGATGGAATGCAAAATTAAAATTAAAACAATGATTCTTCATTCATATTGTAAAAAATAAACATGTTAAATCTATTATATCAATGTGCATCTATTGTAAAAATAGATTATTAGGATAATATTATTACATATATTTTAAAATAAAATTATTAAAACCGAATAATTAAGTTATATGATCTTTTTACTCTCTATTTTTATAAAGTAATGGCTCTTATACACAGAAATCATTTCTTTTATTTTATTGAAAGATAATTTAGTAACAGAAGAATACAGCAATAATTTAACAATTAATTCTTGAAAATAGAGATAACATAAATAGAAATAAACAAACTATTTCAAATAATTGTAAAGGCTTTATCTCGTCTTATTTTAATTTTAGGAGTTATATTTTAAACAGATTATTTGCATAATGAATCTATAGTATACGTGTATCATTGAGGTTCCATTTCTAGAAACAAGAGTGTTAACTGAATTAACACTATACGGGGTCATTAATCGTAATGAAGTGACGTTCCCAGCTTTGTAATTTGTCACATAAGACAAACATATAAGATATTTATTGAATTATTAAAGGATAGTATATATAATAAACACGATATAATAATACATATTTTATTGTCAAATGAACAGTGATGAAAGAAAAGTTAAATATATGTTAATGTATTCATCAACCCTCCATATGGAATATTTGCAGAGGTGGGAGAAAAGATTGGAATTATTGACAAAAGACTCGCCGTACTTCATCTTTGAAGAAAGTGGGTTAAGTTGTGCCATATCTTCCTTTTTGAAGAAAGCATTAAAGGTTGATCGGCGAGCTCGAGAATATTCTTATTTTCTTTTTCTAAAAAAGATATTTCAAAACAGCTAACTCTACAAGGGATTAGCAATGTGTCGGGAATATTAAACAGGATATATCTAAATTTGATTTTTCAAATATAGACATACTACGCTATTATATTTGATTTTTCAAAATATAATCCAAAATTCCTTTAAAATTGATGATCAAATAAATAAATTTTCGAACTTTAAAATTTTCCTAATGAATCACTTTTTTAAATAAAAAATAGAGTTACTTTTATCAATGATTTTTTCCAATAACAATTTTTTCTATGAATCTTAGAAAAAATTGCTAAGATTCATAGCAAGAAGAAGTAAGAGTTCATAGTAAGAATAAGAGAATTCTTATTCATTTTGTTTGCTATGTTATCTTAGTTTAAGTTATTATGAAACTGTTTTAAATATTTTTATACAAGTTAGATATAAAATTTTTTCTAATTACATTATTATAAAAATTTTTTAATCAAATTGAGAATTGATAATCTTATATATACTGATACTATATACACTATATATTGATATATATATATATATATATATATAGTGGATTAAGTGTATTTAAATGATTATAAAAATAATTAAGTAATTATAAATATTGTTATGATGATGTTTTGAATATATAAGCCTTCCTTAATAACAACTAAAATGAAAATTAATTTAAATAACGTCTGTGATTAGTTATGTATATATTTAAAAGAAACTTTACATTCTTTACATTCAAGACCTAAGGTATGCTGCTTATTGTATAAAAGCTTTCATCTCTTACTAAAAGGAATTAAATGACATTATGATACTAGCTTGTGAAATTTTTCTTTCCATTAATTTAACTTAGAGTAAACGTAAAGCAAAGAATCAGCAAAAGAAGTTATTTAAAGCTACAAACAGAACAAAATTCTCAAACTAAAATATTTTTAATTGAAAACGAAATTAATTAAATTTTGTTTATTTTATTATGTTTTTCGTCAGTTACAATAAAAATAGAAATATCTGTCTGAAGAGTTAATTTTGGATCACATCTAATTCGTATGTCTTTACCATTTGTGTGCCTTACAGATGCTAGGCAAGTGTATTTTCAGCTGTTCGGCATTAAAAATAACCATCGATTTAACCGCCTGTATGAGAAAAACGATTTAGCACTCCAAAATAAAATTCAAAATAGGGAACTTAATATAACTGACAGAAAGCACTGTTACTAAGAAGCAATTCGAATCAATCCTACTAAGCAAACCACTCACATAATCTAAATAATGAAAAAAAAACTCTTAAAACTGTTTACTTATTTCACATGTTTAGAAATTTTTTGCCTTTATCACAAATTATTTTTTATTCTTTAATATATAATACTGTAGAAATATTGTATAAGGAAATCTGCTTAAAAGCAAGTTTCTAAAGATATATCGAATTCAATCTATTCTAATAGAATTTTTATTTTATTGAATAGAAGTGAATTTGTTCAATATGATTAATAAAATTCAAATATACAGATAAAAATGAAATTCTTGAGCGTTTAATTTAATAAAGTTTATTAAACTATCATATTCGCGAATTAAATTGATAATGCTACACAGTAGATATATATAAATATAATCTGCAAAATAAATTGATTTCTTACTTAATATTCTGTATTTTTATTCAATACTTTATTCTATATTTCTGCAAAAAATATGCAGCTATTACACATTTCTTTCTTATGTTACATTCTGTTATCTGTTCAATATATACAGTATTTCATTCTAAATTGATTTCTTTAACATTAATATTCAGATCTAATTTCTCAAGTCGCACAGGTAATTTAAAGAATTTTCTTCAAGGTTACCATAATTCAACCACATTTCATATATTGTATACTGAATGAACTGTCAAATGCGGAAAATTTTCACATACTAAATTTAATATTTTCCCGAAGGAAAGTTGATTCAATTCATCTTGGCATCTAATCTAGATTTCAATGGAATTAAGTTTACAATTTCATGAATAAATTAGACGTTAATAAAACAGAGAAATATTACATAAAATAGAGAAGAGAGAAAGTAATATCAGAAAAAGCAATTTTTATTTTAAGTAACATATTAAATGTAGTTTTATGTAAGCTCATGAGATTCAAGAAAACCAAACATTGGCAATAATTTTCAATATAAATATCTAAATAAAATTTTAGATGATGTTTGATCTACTTTTCTTGTTTACACTGTTATTTTTTAAATTAAAAAGTAAACATTAAAAAAAATTAAGTTTAAGATCAGCCAAATTATTAAATAAATTAGGTACGGTAATAGTAATGTTTAAAAAATATCATCATCAATGCTATAATAAACGACATTAAAAATTATTGTTGATTTTTATATCATTTCCAACAAAACGTTCATGAGATTAGTTTTGAACTCTATAAAGAATTTATGAACACTGAATTGCAAATATAAAAATGTAATATTCTTATCGAGAAAGAAAATACAGATAAAAATCTTTATCGGTTATAAAAAAAACTTAAATGTTTCAGTTGGTTTAATATTGAAGTTAGCAAAAAAAAATCTAAATTATATTTTTCATAGTTGAATCATTTTAATGCATTCAAAGATTATTATTTACGAAACTATTTAATATATAATTTAAATCAGTACTGTATAACGAATAAAAGACTTATTAATTTTTACAAAATAGATAATTTAAAATAAAAATTTATATCCAATACATGCATTCCAGATAATAAATAAAAAAAAATTAAAGACCGCATGTTGCGGTCTTTATATTAAATTCATAATAAAAACTATCAAATATTGTTTTTATTAAATATATTTCAATGATTGAATTTATAGGTTGTATATTTGACTGATTTCGCTCAGGAAGATATATATATAATTCTATGAACATTAAAAAGCTTAAAATATTATTTTTATATTTAATAAAATCTAGAATTTAATCCAAACTTTGATATGTCATAAACTGAAGTATTGCTTGAGTATCGTATCCTTTACACCATTTTTATCTTTAATGCAAAAACATTAATTACACTTATGCCTGCGAGGTAAAAAAAAAACGTCAAATATTTTTCACTAGCGGCCAAACATTTTATTATCAACTTTGATTAATTTCCAATATTTAGATACGAGTTCTGTCACATGTCTGTAGGGTTAAAATGCAAACATTTCCTTGATTATTAAATATTTTTAGTTTTTTAATATTTAACTTACATAATCTTCTAAAGAAAATTCCGAGAGTGTAAACATCGCAGTTCCTAATTCGAAAAGCATTTTTAGCTTTGGTAATTAATTTTTAACTTCTTAAATGTAGTTTTGAAAAACGACACTATATAAATAGAGATATCTTCTATGTCATTAATCTTCTACTAATTACTTATTGGATGATATTAAAGTACTTGTACAGAAAAACAACAATCGTGTAAAAAATTCAAACATTTTTACGAGTACTTTAATAATTACAGTTTTTTAAAAAAATATTTTTTTATTTTTTGTAAAAAATTCTAAAGTTATAATTATGTAATAAATACTTTCGAATTTATTTTTAGAATTAAATATAATTAATGTTTTAAATATTAACGTATAATCTTTAATAGTTATCGAGTTATGTAGACACAGACTGGCCTAAATGTATTATTTTTATATCGATAAATTTCGAATAACAGTGTTTGTATATCAGTTGAAATGAATGAATAGCATGAATTTCAACTTACTAACGATCGATAGAAGTCCACATTTCTTCAAAAATAGTAGAGTTGTTTTCGTTTTAAGTCTTTCAAGACGTTAGAAAAGAAAGTGCATAATAAAAAATATAATTTCCACCTAAATTTCTTGCTGATTCTATAATTGTAATAATATCAAGATGAGAACAAGTTCATTTTATAATTAACAGAAATAATTAATATTTTAATTTTTACATAAATTTTAACCTACTTAAAATTAAACACATTAAACGAATTAAAAGAAACATTAGAGAAAATTTTATCAAGAAACATTAACAGATTAATTTTAATGTTTTAAAATTACGTTTTCTAAATAAATTCTAAACTTATATATATAACTCTATAATGAAATAAATGTTTTATATGAGACTTTATAAAAATTTTTAAAAATCTAATAGTTTAGTTTTATTAGATTTAAATATTTTTGGACTGCTATAAAGAGAAACATAAAAACTGACAGAATCCATTCTGTTTTTGAAAGGAAAGATTTTTAAAGCAAGTAGATGTGAAAGAGAATGACGAATTCTAAAAGAAGTTAGCAGCATCCATTCAAATGGATATACCCAAAGATTTATTCTTCCATTGAATATAACGAAATGACTTGTTAAAAGGATAATAAAATCTCTAGTAATATAAAGCATTCAATAAAAAAGTAAATTAAGATCTAAGAAACAAAATCTTGTACTAACTGTACAAAATTTATATTAGAATTCTATATATTAGAATTCCAGATTTGTTTACAGGAAAGCTGAACGAAGAATTTTTTTACTTTTAATATAAAAATCATAAATATTAAATTTTACAGTTATATATATATTTTTATAAATTAATATGTTATTTAGAAAATTAATCTTTTAAACGTTTCATTGATTTTTAAAAATTTTTTTTCTTTTGTTTTGAAAAAAAATGAAGAAAAATATACACACAAAAAAAAGAAATAGGGCAACTCAGCGTTAGTTATCGGGACTGCGATATGTTAGAGATAAAAGAATTACGAAGACACTTATTAGGCTTACAATAGTTAGAGATTAGTCTTCTGACGAAAAAATTGGATCAATAGAATAAATAGAATTAGATTATAATCTAGATGATACTATTATGGGAATGTTCTGGTATTAATCACTAAGGAAGCTTTAACGTTACCACAATATCCAATTAGTAATAGAATTATAATACACTAGCTTACTCATAATTGAACATTAACATGGTTTACTAGTAATCTCTCCATTTATAAACGGATGTTTATAATATTCAAATCGAGCAAACATAAATAATTATATTTTTAAAAAGTTTAAGCAAGAAAATCAAGAATTTAAATTAAAATTCTAAAATAAAACACTATTTGTTATTGCAGCTATGCTAATGACGAAAAAAATATGTCTTGCAACAAAATACTGTAACTAAATTTAAAATAATAAATTTATTTAACTGCGTTAATTAAAGATGGTGACGATATAAAAAGGATGGTTTTTAAGTTTAATCAAAATTCTTTTTTCTTTAAACTTTTTTTTATAGATATATATGCTGTTTGAATTTTAAGAAATAAAATTAATAAATTTACCGTGTATTGTCTTGATTGAGTAAACATTTCTTAAGAGTTTTAAAGTTTATTATTCCAGATATTTTTAAGAATTTTTATGAAAAAATGCTTTAAAAATAATGTTAAAATCGGTTAAAATTTATTTTTAAAGATTCGGAATTAACTTTCTATCTATAAATTCTCCCTGCATAAAGATTCATTCTAAGGCCGTGTCCTACGTGCAAGCGACGCGACCCTGTACGATGCGATACTACGAGCGACAGAAAACAAATCAATAGACATAACCTCGACGCGTACCACCTGAGTATCGTAGCGCCGCGTAGCATCATCTGCTCTTCGCCTCTATAGCTTAAATATAAACTACAGTAGTTTGTTTTCTAGTTTGACGGAGACAAATTATCATGGCTACAGAATTCGATTCAAAGGTTCTAATAAGCGAAATTAAAAAAAAAAAAAACCTGTATTATGGACGATGAGAGATAAAAATTACCATAATCGACATTTAGAGAATAAATAATGGGACGATATTTCCTTATAGACGCTTTAGAAGTGCTTCTCGTATAGACTGTCACTCGTAGGCGAAGCATCTCATTTGTGCGTCTTACAGCGTCGCGTCGCTTGCATGTGGGACACGGCCTAAGTCAATCAGTAACCAGATCCTAAATAAATCTTTATACGAAGTACAGTATATGTTTGTTGAAATTTTTGTTTATTATCAATCTAATCAGTGAGTTTCAATAATTTTATTTATTTATAAAGATCGTACAATTCAATTTATTTGTATTTGTAATTAGAAGTGAATATAAAAGCATTTAATTTTAGAAGAGATCGTATCTAGCCAGTAAATGTATCATTTTACAGATCAATAATAAATTCTATTCAAGTAGCCAGAAGGCAATCAACTTAACGTATCAAATGTATTAAGTTTATATACAGATTGAAGAAGCCCCAAAGCGAAAGAAAATTGTAATAAATATTGCAATAAATATATTAATATGCTAAGCTTCATCATAATTCTCGTTACTTAAGGCTATTTCTATTTTAGAACGGTGATTAACTTCAGATTAACTATTAAGATTTTATTTTTGATCAGATATATTTTTAAGGTTGGTGTTAATAATAATGAAATATTTTATTGCGATAATAAAGTCTTAATTTTTCTATCATAAAGATCTTGACATGTTAGGCATACTTGATCTGAAGATAACCTTTAAGTATCCTATTGATTATTTGTATAAGAAATTACTGTCTAAGATTGATTTTATATGAAGGCATTTATGGTTATAATTAATTAAATAGTATTAAAATTTTTTCTGATTGCACTTATTTTTTCATTTATTATATGTTACTTATCTATGTATATAGCGCTAATTCTTCTTCGACTAACATAAATAAATATGAATTTGTATTAAATATAATTAAAAATAATAATACCTGCATAACTCTTTTCTCTTCGTGGGAAATATGCCTTATGCTAAAACTGAAACTTATTAATAGTATAAACTTATTAAACCAATATTAACCAACATTATATTCCAATATACGAATGACAAAATAATCCACTATGCAAATCTCTTGAAGAATTTGTATGAATATCCAATATTTCCTTTCATTCTGTCGTGAATTTGTTCATATACGAAAATGTAAAGGTATAAAAGCTCAAAAATTTTTTGTTGTACATGCAGTTCTTAATTATAATTATTATAGAAATGGAAATTTTGATAATTAACTTCTTATATACTGTATATTGGTTAATTATTCTTGTATTTGTTTTATATTCTAATTAATAAATTTTGGATGATTTCTTTTAATGATTTATTAATTATCTAACTATAATTTTATGTAACAATAATCACTTTCTTTTGTATTTTATATAAAATTAAGAAATAAAATTATTATTATATATAGTATTTTTTAATACAATTCAATCCCATCTTTCATTTGAAATCAATATTGCCAAAAACTAATCAGCACTCGATAAACTTTTTAAACCATCATTCTGAATATTGTTCAATAACTGTTAACAGTATTAAAAATCCATTACCATATAAAAGGAAAATTATTTAAAATTTTTACGAAAATGGATTGGGACTCTTTCCACTCTCTATATAAATTTATACTTGTAATTTATAATAATAAAAACAATGATCATGGATGATCCGTTGATTTTTATACTTCATGCAGATTTCCAGGCTTTTTTACTATGCAGTTTTATGCCTCTTCTCATCAAATAGGCGCTAAGCGGTACGTCATTCCTGTTCCCAACACGGGTCAGCTATACATCTGATAGGATCAGCTGTCAGATGGAAAATGGGATTCAACGGGCTGAACCCAGCCTTTCTTTAAAAAAATCTAGAGATATGGGACCTGGGAATTCCCCGGATCCTCCAGGGTGGAGGTCAGCACGCTTCCAACGAGGCCATCAGGCCGTCGATTTAGAGGAAAAACCTTAAATAACTTGATGTGTGTGTGTCAATCATAATTCTTAACTGTTGCCAAATTAAGCATCATCTTTAATTTGGCAATAGTTCAAAGTTAGCAATAAAAATATAGTGTCAAATATAATCAAATTCCAGCAAGTTGATGTATTTTAACACCTGATTCTTCAGTCGGATGTCGGAAATAGTGATTGAAACATATATAACAATATCCCATAAATTAATGATTTAAAATTAGTACAAATTCATGAAAATGAGTCCATTATTTCGTTGACCCTTTCATGAGTGTTGGCTATTGTTGTGGGCTCTAAGAGTAGGGTCTTCAGGTAACCTACCGCATATCTCATATCAGTATAGCAGCTTAACTAAATCTAAATCAAAAGCGATTTTATCTTTAAACAGTGAACTCTGTTAAAATGAAATATGTTTTATATTTATTTATATGTAAAAAGGAAAAAAAAATTATATAATTTGCCTGAAATAGTTTGTCAACATAGTATACTTTAACTATAATGAGTAATATTTCTTTACAAATTCCAAAAAATTATATTTATTCAACAGAAGATTTAATTAATTTTATTTTAACGACAGTAAATATATATATATATATTTAAATCAATATTAAGATTAGCCTACTATTAGGTCATATCTAAGAATTTTATTAATTGTTTATTAAAATGTGAACATTTAACAATCAGTTATAATTCATTCATCAGTTATATTGATATAATATAATAAATTTCATTGTGCATAGAATACACAAATTTCAAAAATATTTCAAATTATAATGACAATATTTTGAGAATTTGTTTATTATGTTCCTTCTGAAAATATAAAATAAAAAATTTAGGAAGTTGTTTTTGAAAAAATATTTTTCGAAAAATATTGCCTCGGGTAATATACAAAGTATATCCCAGGAAAAATTAAATTGAAATGATAAATTAAATAAAGAAATACATTACAAAGATGCGGAAAGAAATATATAAAAAATTACAAACAAGAATAAAAATATTTGACTTGTATCAAAAGTATATAAAATATTCACAAAAATGTATAGGATTTGTAATAAACTTTCCTTTATCGTATTCGTGACCTTATAAAAATGGGAATATCAAATATATAGACTTATAAAATTTGGGTTTATTTAATTTTTTGAGCAATTTATTTCTGTTTTTATATATCAAATCATTCTTCATTTAGATTTCATTATATTTCTTTATTTAATTTTGGATTTTTTAAATCTATTTTGCTTTTATATCTTTTTTCCTCCATTGAATATTATTTTAGATAAATTCTTAGAATATTCAGTTATTTTAATGAAAATCATTATCATTATCCCATTCAATAGGTTTTTCTGATTGGAGAATGTATAAATCTTCTCCATTTATTCCGAACTCTATGTTTTCTTTCCTTTAACTGATTTGATCAGTTTTTTTCCCTGTGCGCTGTAAATTGTTTTTTACTTTCACCCGTTTTCATTTTAAGTTTTTTTCTCATTCGTTTCTTTATTCTGATGTTTTTGCTATGTATTCTCTTTTCATTCCATTCCTCATCATCTCAATATTATCGTTACTTTCTTTCTCTCACAGATATGATCCATAGTTCTTATATTATCATTTTTGATTCTGTATCTTCTTTCCTATATTCCTCAAATAATTAATTTCTCATCAATAAGGTGTGTTTATAGGCCTATATATTTGTATAACTGCACAATTTTTCGATGTTAAAAGACTATTGCTTTTGTTACATCATTAAAATAAATCACCAAAAACTTGATTTTATGACGAAACGATAAACAATATTCTACTTTTAAATAAACCTAAATGACTTTTTTTCTATTTTATTAAAGACTAATTAGAGTAACTGGAAATTGTTTCATTATGGCGAAGGCATTATCGTGACGCTATACGGATATATATATTTCGGACACTCTTCATTGTCACTCATGGACATCATACAATAGTGATAGCCTGTGACGTCATCCATTATTATATTATAATAATATATACATCGATGATATTCTGTAGTGTCAAGCCATATGTCAATTTTTGTTACGATCCCAAAATGCTTCAATCTTCAACCACTGGAGGCAATTTTCATCCAGGACAGTATGTTTATCCATAGGTAATAGGAAGCTACTATGCAAAGTTTGGTTCCGATGAGTGAAATGATATGAAAATGCATAGGAAACACTTAAAGCATTCGATTTTATTTAGACAAAATAACAGATCAAATTTCAATATTCGAATTTAATCAGAATTTATTCATACCATTTCTTTATTTGAAATTACTGAAGAAACAATTAAAATACCGTATAGAATATTTTTGTACCTTTCTATTGATACTAGATGAAAGTTTGGAATTTCATATTAAAAATATTTGTTCCTTTACAACATTGAGAATTATTTGCAATATTGTTAAGCGAATAGAGAAGAAATCTTTCAAGAGTGACATAAAATTTATTTATAGTCTGTAAAAACAGCATTCTATAGAGATTTGACTCAATAGGAATTTGAAAACTGTATTTTTTATTATTCTCTTAAATTTAACTATCGAGTTTCAAAATGACTACAGATTTAATCTCATAGTTATTGAATTCATTTATTTATTTCTTCAAAATGTATTTACTTTAATCATAAATAAATTTTCTTCAATTCATTACTTAAAAATACGTTTATACTAGTTCTATTATAATAAATACGAAGAATAAAACTGATAATTTACTATGAATTACTACTGTAATTATGTTAAACATTATAATAATTTGGAAATTAAATTTGAAAGTTATGCAATCAAAATAGTAAATAAAGATCGATATATTTGCAACATGAATAGGTTTCAGTTCAAATTATGATATACTTACTATATTAGAATATTTTATATTCATTGTGATAGCTCCTAAACATGACAGCCCATCTTCCCCATGATTAATTTAATAAAGAAAAATCCATAAAATTTATAAACCTTATGAATTCGTGTTATGTGTAATTTTACTAATTTGTTAATTTTATTTCCTATCGCTAATGAAGAATTTTGAAATTATAACAGAGAATGTCTAATTTTCTACTAAAGTCACGTTTTCAGCATTAATAAAATACTAGGCGATATCTTCTTTTATTTATTTCAATATTTTAATGACTTTAGGATTTATTTTTTGCGTTAATTTTATTGAAATTTAAAAAATACAATCAAAAGATATTTATTTTTTTTATATAAGTACCACTTTAATTGTATAGAAATATTCTGAAAAGTTTCTAATTAAAATTTCTAATCTTAATAATCATTTAAAAATTGAAACTGAAGTAAATGATTGTTAATAAAAGAAAAGTGTTCATTTTTATTGGGAAAATTAAAATATAGAAGCTTGAATTTCTTTTTTAATTCTAATAATTTCTCGTTATAAATTTTTCGATAATAATTTCAACTGGAAAGAGAACTATTTAGCAATTATGTAAATGAAAATATCTAGGCATAAAAAAATAGTCAATTTTATTGAGTTAAAAATTAATCATATTAGCAAAATGGCTTTTATCCTACATTTTGAAATTTTATAGAAATCATTTTTGATCATTTTTTCCTTTGATTTATGATTTTTTTTCCATGATTATTTGACATTTTCATCAATCTGATGTTTATAAAGCAACTATTTCGTCCATAATAACATTTATATAGAAGACTAAATTAACAAATGAAATATTTTCAAATTATTAATTAAATGAATTATAACTATATGAACCCTCACAAGCTTACAAAATAATTGAGAATGCCGATCATAAACAGTTCCAATATCAACTAACAGTCTGTTTAATTGTTCAAATAAACCAACTCAGGAGGTTTTATGTCCATATAAAAAATATCAGATACTTTGAGAAAGAGAATTTAATGAGAAAAGAAAAATTGAAGCTATAAGAAATCGATTCATATGGAAATCACATGATTGTAGAACTTTACAGAATCAGGATTTCGCATTAAAATAAATACTCGTAATCTGAAATTTTCTTGAATCATCAAAATAATTTCATTTACCAGAAATTGTAAAAAGTAGATTTCTGAACTATTTTAATATTTTAACTGAATTTATTTGAGATACAATATAGATATTATTCTATAAGAAATTAAACTATTCAACTAGTCTAAAATGTGAAACTACGAATAATTTTCACTTATTTTAATTATAATAAATATAAATTTTCATGCTTCTGTAATATAATTACGAGAGAGTGAGATTAAAATGACTAATGAAAATATTAAGTTTGATGTAAAATATTATGGCCTAACAATTATATTCTAAGTTATAATCGAAAATCCAACACTATTTTTCTTTACGTTCATTAAATAAGAAAATATAAGATAAAGCATACTGTACAGTATTCAATTTTGATGAGAAAAGATCCGTTTATTCCTCAAGATAGCCTGTCTGTAATAAGTACCATTTGTAGATAAGCTATCTTGACAAGAAAAGCATATTTTCCGGCTGTCAAAAACTCATAAAAAAAGAGATTCTGGAACATTCATTTAATGAATCTAGATTAAACTGGCAATAGGAAATATGTTTCTCATAGGAAAAAAAACGAAATTTCTTAATCAAATTTTAAAGTTACAAAAATATACTTTTTTTTAACTGAAAAACATTTTTGGATTTTAACTTACAAATTAGTATTGTAAACCTGAAATATAATACTTTAGCGATAATTTAACACAAAAAGTACGTTACACATATCACATTAGTAATTTATTATTAGATATATTTTTATGTAATCCAATATAATATATATATTTCATGACTCACGAAATATAGATTCTATATATTTATTATTAAAATATATACAACATACACAAAACATATATACTATATATATATATTATAATAAATATATATAACCTAAATTCATAATTTTTCTAGAACTGCTCGTTCTGGAAAAAGCTATTTTCTGTATGTGTCCGATATTTTGGAAAGATTAAAGATAAAATATTAAAATATATCTTCAAAATTATCTTAAATGGCATGGCCTTTTTCCTGAAAATCTATCAATAATTTAAACATGAAAGACATTTGAACCGAAGAGCTTTAAAATTATTAATTGAATATCATTTTTAAAATGATTGAAGTTAGTAGATTAAAGGATGGAATATCGTTAATGAGGATATTCCTGTCAAAATTCATAAAATATATTTAATTAGTTCAAAGGAGGTGACTAGGTGCACACAGGTACATGATTATAGGCAATGAATACAATAAAAAGAGAAAAATAAAAGGCCACAGGATTCATTTTCCATCGGAAAATAGGCGGAAATACGCTAAAAAACACAATAATAAAAGTATAAGTTTAAATTAACATAATGAGAAAGATTTTATATATTTTAATAAGAATATTTCATATTTGACAAAATTTATGTATCTTTAGTTATAAATATACTTGATTTTATATAGAATATAAACAGGAATATAAAATAAATAAATGAATTAATTAATACAGTATTCATTTTAATATGATATGAAACTATAGAATATAATGTGCACCTATTGAATGAAAAGATATTAAAGATACATTATAGAATAATCGGGGATATTATGGAATAGGAAAATTATATGGAATAGCTTGGTTTCTCATAGTGGAGGCGGTGTTATGAAACTATAATAATAAAGAATTTTTACGTTAACTGGCAACATACTTTGGCCTCAGTTTCAGTTTCCTCGGTGGGAAGCATGACGGTTTAAAATAGAGAACCTGTTT
>WUQG02423271.1:0-14988 GCA_011317285.2 Androctonus mauritanicus | reverse complement strand
CACTATGTTATGTATGATTTAAATAATATTTCATTATTTAAATCATAAATAATGAAATGTTATTCATGTAAATTTCATTATCATCAGTATCTCAGTATCAATAATATTATTTATGATTTAAATAATGAAATTATAACATAAATTAAAACTATGATTAACAATCAACCAATTTTATACAAACAACAATCTTATACTCAATAATAAAATTGGGTATAAGATTGTTTCTTTGCAGAACCTTAAATTGTAGTTTATTTTATATAATTTTTTCAACAAAGTTTTATTATATAAATATATAAAGCAAATATTGTGCTATAATCAAATGCATGCAGTCTATATACTTGATTATAGTATGTGAATAATATATATATAAATCATTATACTCTACTAAGAAAAATAGAATATGTAATTTATGGTTCTCAATATTTATCTTTTTCTTTTTGTTGTTATGGCTGTTGGCCTAATAAAAATTCCTAATTTCTATTGTAAACAAGATAACCAAGGATTTTCAAAATTTCCTATAAATTTAAAACAATAAAGTTTTTTCAATTGAAAAATTTCCTTTTGAGTATTGTAAAATAATAATGAAATATTGTTTGTGCTTCATATTTATTATATTCTTGGTGTCATTTGCACTTATTCACAATATTAAATAATACAAATTCATGTTCAAATTTCAAAAGTAGAATCTTTCACTGACTATCATTATTAAAAGTAATTATTATGCAAGCACTTTTGGCAAAAAGAAATTGAATTTATTCAAAAAATTTATTAATATTATGCAAGATTTAAAAGTTCATATAATATATAAATTCTAGACTATTTAATATTGCATTATGTTAGCATATAAATTCTATATGCTATTAATTTTTCTATAATCCTGATTTTTTTTTTATATCAGATATCAGAAATGGGAAAACAATCAGGATGCATAGTAAATAGAAATTAAAATACAAAATTATATTAACTTATAGCATTTATGAAAGGCAAAGATGCTTTTTTTATTGAGAAATTATAATATTAAACAAAATTGAAGATACTGGTAATAATGAAATTTACATACAAGAAGTAGTGAAAGAATATGAAGATAATTGATATAATATAATGATAAATAAATCATTAATGATATTAGGAGAAGAATATTGATGCATACTTTAAGAATCAGATAAGAAAGAATTATTAAAATAACAATAGTGAACATATAAATAAAACATTTGAAATAACTTATTATGTAAGAATGAAATTCAATAATTATTTTTGTCTTTAGAGTTATTATTGAAAAGATATAAAAGCCAGTTAAAAGATTGAGAATGTATACATGCAATGAAATAATAGTTTTATTTTAATGACAAATTAGACTTTAAATTCTTATCCAAGTTTTTGATAGTTTTTTTTGTACAACTGCAATGGATAATTTTATTGAATTTTAATAGTATTTAGTTTAGAAATATTTTTCTCATATTAAAAAAAACATATTTAAATATATAAATGAGATTATACAACATATGGATAGAGGCACTCTTCATCCAAAATCAAATTGTATTTATATAAAGATATGCTTCTTTGGAATGAACTTTGTTTAAATTTAATAATAATTTTGTGTTTTTGTCTTCTTTTTTTTTAATAAGAAAACTATTTTAAATAGATGCGTAAAATACTAAATTTTATAATTTTCTTAATAGTAATTATAGATAGATAATAATTTATTAATTATTTTATAATAAACTAAAATTATTATATTTGATAATTTAGAATATATTAATCATAAATATTACTGTAATTTTATAAATATGATGTCAATTCTTTTTTAGATTAGAAGACATCACTGATTCTAATTCTACAATAAACAATTCTAGAATAAAACATGATACTCCCACTCTTCATGTTTTAAATGCATCTGATGATGAACATGATGATTTACCTGTGATTTGTAGTTATACTCCACCTTTAAGAAATAGCTCATCTTCAAATCAGATTATTCCAAGTTTATCAGAAATATCCAAATGTTCTTGTGAAAAGTCAAATGAAATAACATTAGCTTCATTATGTGAAATACATGTTCACGATAATGAATTGAGGATTGAGTAATAACAATAAGAAAGTTGATTTTTGGGAATTATGTAAAAAATTATAAATTTAAATTGTTCTTACAGGATTATTTCTCAAATAATAAAAAATAAAAGATTATTTTCTTTTATTTTAAAACAAATTGTAGTTTTAAAAATTGTAATATAGCATACTCTCAATTATCCAGAGATGGATTATCAGGTTAATATGCAATCTGGATAATCCAAATGTCACTCAAAAGTATCATTTAATTATTTAATATTTTATCTTAAATGCAATATGTGAAAGATTTTTAAATGTCCTAGATTTATTTCTTTATTATATCTTACATAATTGGTAATCAAAATTACAAATATTGCAAATAATTTCTTGCTGTTTTTCAATAAATAATTGAATATTTGAATAATATTATATATATGCAATTTATTTATTTTTTTATAATAATTATATATTGTCCATAATTTTAAAAAAAAAATTAATGTATTTTGTGAATTATTTGATTAATCAGTTATTTAGATAAATTAATTTCCCTATCATCCAGATTAATCTAAAATCTACTGTAGTATAAAATACTATTTTATATGAACTGTTAGATTAATAATTTTCAACAATCATTATTGTCAAAATTATTAATCTAACATATTATAATCCATATATATATCCATATTACAAATATTACATTTATTGAAATAATGATTTAATTTTTAATTACTTTTCACTGTAGTGTTTACTGCATTTTACAAAGATGTGGCAGTGAGGTCATATTAGTGGAGGACACAGACAGTAAAAAAGATAATTTTTATGCTTTCCTTTGGAAAAAGTTATAAAAATTAATTACTAAGATATGAATATATGCATATAAAAATTCATATTTGTTAATTAAATACAATAATATCATATATGTAAAAATTATTAAATAATATAAAATCATATCTTAATACATATTTATGTTGTTCTCATAAATATTCAAAATAATATCTATATTAAAGTGGTCATTTATAAAAAATTACCAAATTTTAAGATGATCAATTATTTCTATCAATTCTGTAACTAATAGTGAAGTGATATAAAATCAATAAATATATGTCTAGTACTGCTAATCCCTGTTTAATTATCCTCTATACACTTGAAAAACTAGCACTTTTTGCAGTATGGGAAAACTTACTTTTAGTTTTCATTCCAATTCTTGGACTAATTCTAACCCTAATTCTTGGTTAGTCCAAAAATTGGAATGAAAACTAAAAGTAAGTTTTCCCATACTGCAAAAAGTGCTAGTTTTTCAAGTGTATAGAGGATAATAAAATCAATAATATATTTACTTCTAAATAAATTTAAGTAAATTCAATATATAGATCATTGGTCAAGTAATTGAACAGTAACTTAGAATACAATACATAAAATAGGAGATGTTGATAGACACAAAATACTTTTTCATTAAAACCAAAAAATTTATTTACATTAACAAAAATGCTTTTTCCTTCTTCCATGTTCAGTTCCATAGAATATGAAACAGAACATGGATTTTGTAGTTTAAATAACATTATTTATTAGATGTACATTTTGTAAATATAATACTACAATAAAAAATACAATATTTAAAAAATTCAATCTACAGATAATCCTTGACTTATAACCATTATACATTTCAGTTCCAATGCAAATGAGCACATGGACAATAGTCCAATATATTGGCAGTGTCCATTTTGTTTCTGAACTCTTTGGTTTTTATGTTTGTAAGTTTACTATAATGCTGTATTGTGTTTAATGAATAATGATTGTAAACCAATAAATGTAAGCATTTTTTGACTTATGAATACATCAACCTTATGAACTCTATCTTAAGGACTATCTGACTTTTAATTAAGTAATAATTAAAATGTTTCATAATATATAGTAAATTTTTAAATATTCAATAGTAAAATTACTAATAATTATATATTTACTTCAAATATATTTAATGAAAGATATATTAAACTTTTATATAAAGTCATTTACATAAAATATTTGTTTATTCAATGTATCATAGAAAAGATATCATTGTATATTTAATATTTGTATATCATGAATCGTTTATCCATTATAAGTTCCTATTTTCTATTTTGAATACTGATTATTAACTATTGTATATGATAATTATTGTAAGTTAAAATATGTTAATAAATAAAATGTTTGGATATATAAATACTCATTTTTATACACAGTTTATAATTATAATAAGCTTTTGATATTTATTACTTCCTACACTGTTCATTTTTTATATCTATCATCCATTGATAAGTTCTTGTCTGTTATCATATTTATATTTTACTTCCTGATGCAAAAATAAAAGGAAGATAAACAGTATTGATTGGGAGAGAAAAAAGGTTTTATTAGAATCAAAAATGATTCTGTAACAAAATCTGTTTTCTCTATTGATCAGTGCTGTTTATCTTTATTTTATTATCATATTATTGTGGAGTTTGGAACAAAATTCAAATGTATATTCTAGTATTTAAACAAGCAAAAAATTTGGTTTTCTATCACATATATAAAAATTTTAGTATACACCAAATACTAAATTGATAGATGCATGGGTTGATTGATCATCAGGAATCCAGAACAATGAAAAAAAATGTGTGAAATTAATTGAAAAACTAAATTTAATTAATTATAACAATGTTAAATTATAAGTAAATTATTAAAATACAAAAAAAGGAAAGGATAAATGTTACCATAAACATGTTTTGTTAAACTTAAGAACTCTGTATTCAAACAAACAGATAAGCAATGAAGCAAGAAAAATCAAAATTTTAATCATAACCTAATCAAGAGTAGTTTTATTTATAATTTAAAAATATAATATGCTAATAATAAAATAAGTAAGAAAGGTTGTTATAAATATATAGTAAAAAAATTTTTTTTTATAATTTTGTTGCTGTTATTTTTTTTAATTTGAAAACAGTTTTCACAATAGCCTAAATTTAATTCTGAAGAATGAAAGATTCTGAAATGGTACTGGAAATATAAAAATGTTGAATTCCAACATATATAGAAAAGGCAATATGAAATAAAAACACTGATACTTCTATACTTTTCATCCATACTCATTTGTTTGATAAATTTGAAGAACATGGAGCTATAATATAGAATAGGAATGAATAAGTGAATATGGAACTATATACAGATGTTTCTTGAGTTACAAACTTTTATATATATGATTGTGCTATTTCATTTTTATATTTCAGAAAATTTTAAAAATTTATAATAGCAAAATGCTCTAAAAACAAATACCGGTATAATGTAAAACTGTAGTTATTTAATATACAGTATACACCCAATTTGTTTTTATGTGAACTTTGTGATATTGATTTAATGTGAATTAGAAAAAAAGATGTCATTCTCTTTTTATACAATTTGTTTTCATTTAGCACGATTGCCCCACATTCTAAGAGAGAATTTTTTCATATTACAGTGAATGTGGCATTTACATTGCATTATTCACTTCCATATTGTTGTTTTTGGTTCCAGTTAGAAAATAAATTTCTGGAGAATTCCCCTAATGTGTGTAATTTCAATAGGAAATTTGTTTTGTCTGTATTTTGAGTTTGGCATTTAAAGTGAAAAGCATCTTTTTGATGTTTAATAGTAAAAAATTTAATAAAAGTTAATAAATTTTTATGTGCATTTATTTTAATTTTGCTAAAATTTCAATAAATGATAAGTTATAATTTTCAAAATATTTTGTCAAATATGATCCTAATGAGGAAAGTTTCAATGTAATCTGAAATTAATGATAATTTTATAGAGAATTATATGGCCTAGCCAAAACACAAATATAATGAATGTTAATAACTGAATTCATTCTTAAAATCACTGAAACATTGGCACCACAGGAGAATAGTGCTAATTTTGTTCAAGAGATCACAGGAAGAATTTCACCAATAGAGCATGATGATGATGACCAAGATGACAGTAGTGATATTGTTGTCTTATGCAAATGTATGCATTTATCATCAGAAAGTGACAATGAATAAAATCTTATGTGTAACTCATATTATTTTCCATAATTTTTGTGTTTATGAATTAGTAATATGTTCATTTTCTTTTCACATGATAATTTACCTTATATAATACATTTTTATACATATATGCAATCTTTATGAAAAGTGCAACCACATAAAAATGATAAGATTCTAACATGATTTTTTCATATGATTTATTCTATTATTTTTATTGAATTTTTTAGGTCTGGAATCAATCTTCTATTTTTCCATAGATACAATATATTTTTTACATGAATTTTTTTTTATACATATTCTTTGGGAATATATCCATCGTATAAAACATGTATTCCACATTTGTTCCCATACCATTTGACCAATCAAAACCAAACTGCATAGTAACCCATGGGAACATTGGGTACTCTGGATCAAGAATGCTCCAGGCATGGGGTATTTTTGTACAATGACTATATATATTTTAATTCTTTAGACTTTTTTAAATTTGAAATGATGATGTAATCACACCAATATCATATTGTAGTGATGAATGACATGACAAAATGTTAAAAATAAGTTATTAATTTAAAAGCTTTTCATGTAATAAACAATTTTTAAGAAATGATTACTTTCATAATATGGAATATAGCTATGATCAACTTAAAATGATTATTAATAACATATAAAATCAAAAATGCTTTCAAATTCAGAAGTTTCATTGTTTGAAAATAAAAACATAACTGAATTAAAATAAAACTATAACTAAAATATAAAAGAAAGAAACCCATGTGGAATTGATGCCATGCATTATAAATACTATATTATAGAACATATATAGAAATATATACAGCACAAATCTTCTTAATTTTGTTTCATTTCATTTTTGCATTATGCAACTTCTGAAATATCTATGATAATGTAGATGGATTGGTAATACATTATAAGTTGATTTAAACTATTTATAATGTAGTGTCAGTTTTCCAGATAGTATCTTCAACAGTATTTAACTGCATGGAGTAAACATCATTCTTGTAATATTACCAGAATGGTGATATTATTGACCAAAATGGAAATCTTATAAGATGGGATTTTCAAACAATAATCATCATACATAATATATATTTTTGGTTCTGTATGTTTATTGCTAATTTATATAAATTGATATTTACAATATTTTAAGGAGGTACACTAGGTCCTCATTTAACATCATTTTGCTATTATGTTGCAAATAAAAACTAAATTAATTAAAGCATTAAAGTTTTTAAGACAACAGGATGGAATTAAGTCGTATTTTCTTATACTTCCTGCATAAGAGGCAGAAAAAGTATTGAAAACCTATAATGTTGTAGAAAAGAAGGCAACTACATTTTATGTGAACACTAATTCAAGTTTTCACAATAACATTAAGTCAGTCAGTTGGATTCATTGCATGGAAATGCTTTGACTTTTCAACCAGAAAATTGGGGATTGAATTTCACTTTGGAAAAATTATTTGAAGGTCTGAGTCCAGTTGGCCTTGTTGAGTATAATCAATATGTGATAGGAATGACACTGTTATTAGCAAATGATTAAGAACTGATGTTAAGAAAAACTAATCATGGACATAATATATGTGAATTCTAAGGTATCTTTTAATAAAACATAATTTTATTTTCTATAAATTCTAATTATATAATTGATATGTAACATTTTCTAATTAAAATTTATACTTAAATCATGCTTTTCCTTCATTTTACTCCATTATTAAATAATATAGTAATGCTATATGATGAAAATTACTAAATAGTATCAATTCTAGTATCAGAAAGCACTCTAGAAATATTATCCTACTTATAACATTAGGCTTATACAGTAAGTTTTCTGGTTTCAGTTAACATTACAATTTTCAGGAACCTAACCTGACATTAAATGAGTACTCTCTGTATATGTGAATAATCAAATCAGAATAGCTAGTGATTTATAGATATATGAATCTAAATTTATAACTGTATAAAATTTATAAAACAATAAAAATATTGATTAAAAAATCACATATTAGATAAATGATTTTTTTTATATTTGATAAATAAAATTAAAATAAGGTAAGATGGGATAAATGTAACAAGATTTTCTTAATAGTTGACAATTTAACATAAAAAAACATCTATAAAAAATAATTATATAATTTTATAAAAAATTATAAAATATGCAGATTAAATTTGTAAAAATACAGAGAGAACTTGTGCTATTATTCCATTGATTTATGGGAAAAGTGGAACTTATCCACTGTTACATTTGCCCCAACAAAGAGGGAAAAGAGTGGATAAGTAGGGGCCATAGATATTATAGTACATAGAAATATGGTGCAAATGTAAAAAATCTGTTCATTATATAAAAAATGTCCAAAGTTGAACTAAATTGCTTCAAAATGAAAATATTTACGAAGTTTTAAAACAATTAAAACGGGTTGATTTTTTTCATTCAAATAAGATTTTAATAAAACTTTGAAGGATATGCTTCATTGTTTATTATAAATAAGTAAAATACACAATGAAAAAATTCTGCAAATAACATAAAATAAACCAATTTGCCTCAGGCACTTAAAGGTAATAAAATAAATTGATACAAAGAGTACAAACACTGAAACTATAGCTACAAGGGTAATGATATGATATTGAAGACTCATTATTGAGATAAATTTTAAATGATGATGGGGTTCTAAAAATATAACTGTGGAAGTATAATGATAGTGCAATGTTGATGTTTGCTTTAAAGGCTGCCATAAAGTCCAGTTTCATCTCATTTAGAGTATTTTTCAAGTCATTTTCATCATATTGTGGGTCTTGGGTTTTTTCATAGTTCTTGAAACAATAAGCACTAAAATCTTGAAATAAACTTTACAGCAGTGGGGACAAATACATCTGTTACATTTATCCAAAAAATATTTTCTTCTGGGCAAATTTAACATATTCAACAATGGTGGCTTTAAAAAATTATTCAATATAAACTTTTTTAAGCATATATTTAAACCCAAATGATCAATTGTAAAGTTATACTTGTAAAAATATTTATGGATCACAAAAATGAACACTTTTCACACAAGGTTCCAATTACAAATTGCACTGAAACATAGAACTGTCACTGTTAGTAACTGATTGGCACTGGATAATATATTATGTGGTGTAGAATTTGAAAGACCAACTTTACCTTTTATTTCATGCATGTGCAATCATATTTTAAGTAAGAACTAATAATAAAATACATATTCTTACATTTATCCTGTTATTAAATTTACTTCACCTTGCCTTATATTATCACAATGATTTTGAATAATTAAATGATTTTAAAGATAAGTTTCTTGATACAACTGTTCAGTAATTTAAAAATAATAATAATCAAAACTGAGATATTAAAATTTTTTAAGCACACTTTTTTCTAATTATACTCATTAATGTTAATTAAAATGCTATTCTTCAGAATGAAATTTCGAATTCAGTGAACTTTAATGGATAAATTTTATACCTTTTTAATAATAGTATTCTTAAAAAAAATGAAATAACTATAGATCTACATGAAATTTTAGTTTCAGTAAACTTGTAATTGTTTAATTCAATCTATTTACTTCATAATTGCATAAATTAAGTTTTATGATTTACCAGTAAATATAAAGACAAGTTTACAATTGATACAATCCAAAAAATTTCATTTAAATAATTATTTTTTGCTTTTGCAATTTAAGCATTTATTATAAATCTACCATTACTATTCTTTAATTCATTTATATTATATATTTTTTCCTCTCATTAAGTTAATCACTATATTTAGTTAATTGCATTAGAATTTAAACTTTTCTCTTTCTTCTTGAATGTTAATGATATTAAATATCATTGGAAACTTTTTCATTTTTTAACTACATATTAAAAATAATAATTTTATTTATACAGAAATAAGTTATTGCACTGTACAGTTCAATAAATCTGAGTTATCTGCACTTAGGTCAATGAACATAACTGAATATATTATTTTAAGTCATTCCTAGTTTAAAATCTAGTTCTTCTCAGTATAAAATTAGATCTAAATTGTATAAAGTTTCTATTCCTGTATAAATTTACTTTAAACTGCTTTAAATATTAAAATATTCTATTAATTTACAATATCTAAATTTTTTAATATACTGTACTACTAAGTTTTACATTATTATTCAGCATAAAAAATTTGTTAGGTTTGAATAGAAAGTTTTGATTTGGTAACAATTTAATTATTAATACAACTTTTGTATTCAAAATGAATATTTAAAGGAAATTGGCTGTAAATATATACAGTATATGTCAAATGATCTGATTTGTACTGCATCCAATTCCAGACAGTAATTCTTGCATTAGTGAAAAAATACATCAAATGTATTAGTTTTCAATGTATTGCTATTAGAAAAATCAATTTTGGAGAATTCAATAATGTCTTCCTTCATTCTAATATTATTTTTATCTTATTTTAAATATTTCAAAATATCCATAATTATTTTAAATTATGGAAATTATTATTATTATAAAGAATTTCTTTTATAATAAAAACCGGCATTAAAATTATAAAAAAATGATAAAATGAATATAAGGAAGTTAATTTTACATAATAGAAGGCAAATAATAAAATTTATTTTTCTTTTTCCTCAAGTTAAACAAGTGTGTAGTTAACAAATCAAAATTAGACACAAAATAGAAATCTCAATAAAGAAAGTGTCAAATCAAACTTCGTTTGAATTGATTTCTGTTTCGTAATCACCTTGCAAAGTTTTATTCAGATCTGACTTTGCGAACCATTTGAATGGATTTAACAATATCGTCGTGTTTGGAGAGTTCAGATATATATTTCATAACACCTGTTGAGTAAGTACAACCCAAAAATTCAACATTAACGAAAACTTGGGCCAAGCACAACAGTCTATCAAGAGAAAATTTATCCCAGTGGCAAATTAGAAATTTCTTTCGAAGAAACCAATGTTCGTCGCTCTCCCAAGGTTGTCTGAATGATTCAATATCTTCTGATGACATCCTGATAAGTTGGCGAATTATAAATTTCAAAATAATAATTTTCACTTTTATACTTTTAGTTAATAATTCCAACACTACTAGATTACGAGGTTCGACTTTTACCGCGTGTGAAGAACTACGTCACACAAATTAGCCAAGTGTAGTGATGGCGGATACACATTGGGAAGAGTTCTATCGTCTAAATCCACCTCCTGCCGAATTGCCTTCAATTAAATCAAAAGTATGCGAATTCTCTAGGATACATTTATTAGAAAACAGAAAGATCGCCCTGATAACTGTAAGTTTTTATTATTTATATTAAACTTATAATTAAAAAAATTTTTATAAAGATATCAATCGGATACCGGCATTTTACTATAACTTTTTAATTAAAAAAGTTATAAATATAAATATAAGCTTGTAACTGTAAATAGTGTTTATTTGATAAGTAATATAGAGTAAAAATTTAATATTTTGAATAATTTTTAACAGTTTTTTAAAAATTAAACTATATTAATTTTTAATTATTTGTTGAATGAATTAATATTTATTGTGCTGATAATCACCGATAAAATTTAGTGAAATAATTATATTGCTCTAGTTTAAAATAATTTCGCGCACTGTCCCAGTTGTTAACATGGATCCAACAACCGACTCGATGCCAGCAATTAGAGCGTTTTTTACTTGGAATTGTAACATAGAAAGCAATAAATTTTATTTAGCAATTGAATTCTTTGGCATTTACCTATCTATGCTAACCATATTTATATTGTATTACTGTATTATAATTGCTTTATACAACAACTTTGATAATTTTTTAATATTTTCTCTAAAAAAATTATTTTTTGTTTCATTTTTGATTTAATTAAGTTTTTAAAATATTTTCTGTATTATTAAATTATATTATAATGATAATAATAATTAAATTTGCAAAAAAATTTGAATTATTTAAGTTAAATTTTTGAAATAGTTTTAATAAGTAAGGTAAAAAGTTTTTAAAATTTATTATAGTGATAAACAGATTTATAAGTTATATTTCTTTGTTCTATATTTGAATTATCTATTAATAGTATAGTATCATTATAATAGAAAACAGATAAAAATCAAAAACATAAGTTTATTATAGATAATTAAGATTTTACTCAAGCTACAAACATTTATATATTTGAATATACTGTGATTTTATTCTCCAATTTTTATAAACTTCAAAAATTTGCCAAATTTTTTATAATTAATATAGAGAAATGGTTCAACATAGACATGACAAAACTTCAACAAATTTGTGAGACTCCTATGACTTCAGATTTTTTAAAAACAAATTTCACCTTAATGTAGAATAATTATATCTATAGGCAAGATTTTGTTTTGAATGCTGTCACTCATTTAATGATTTAGATCAGATAAGCCCAAAATTATAATTAGATCAGAGGTTCTCAAGGAAAATTTTTGTGACCATCAATGTAGTCACGAGGAGTTTCTGACAGCCATATTGATCTAAAACTTTGTGATAAAGATGCAGAATAGCAATGTTAGAAATCATTTGCTGGCCATCTGAAGAACTATATTAAATTTCTGATCACATAACTTTAAATTTTCCAAGAAGAGATCAATATCAGCTCATTAAAGCCCATTTTTCAAACTTTTGGTTAACCAATTTAAAGTTAGTTAACCTCTAAACAGCCATGAAGGGTTCTGAGTGGACTCCAGCATCATGTATATCCCTAGTGAGACTCATTTGCATGATTGAATTAACTTAATCCAACTTTAATGTAATAAAAATTAATAATATTTTATAGTAAATAAAAATAAATTTTTTATCCAATCATTCAAGTTTTATTTTAAAAAACATCATTTTTTTAAATTAACTAAATATGATATGTAAACCGATTTGGATTAGTAAAAGTATGATCACTTTATTATAATCATACTTTATAAATGATTTCTATTAATTTATTCTAAATAGCTTGCTGGGACTAGGTAGGAAAACAAGATAAGGGTGCAAAAATATCACAAAAGAAATATTCATTTGTTACAAGAGAGGGTACATTTTTTCTTCAATTGTCAAAATCCTGGTTCTGCTATATGGGATAGTTCTATAAACATAATACATAGGAATTTAATGCAATTCAGCATTTCCTTAAAATATTGTCATTCAGTTATATAAAAATATTTTATTGTTGTGGCTACAGTAAAATCATCTGGTGGTCATACTTGAGAACCACTAGTTTAGATTATGTTTGTGTCAATGTTTATAGCTTTTATCAATTTTGTTAAGTGACTGAGATATAATTGCAAACATGAATATTTTAACAAAGTTCTTTTAGGTTTTTTTTCTTTGTAGATTTGCCTTTTTTTTATTACACTTTTTTATTATAATAGTTTAGACAGTTTATTTGAAACAACAGATTATTTGAAACATCATAACAGTTTTATTGAAATAATAAATGAAACATTAAGCAGTTTGGTTGAAAGAAATGACCAAAAAGTATGATCTCTCTAAATCAGGGATGCACAAACCACAACCTGCCTCATCATGTTATTTTAACAAGTTACACAGTAAAAATAAAAATATTATTTGTAGTTTTGAACAATGCATTTTCAAATAATATTTTTCTGATGTAAAATTATGTTTACAGTGGTTTGATGATGATGTTTTTAAACAATAAGAAAAAAATAATAATCATATTTGTAATAATAAACATTTTTTATTTTTACTGTATTTATATATGTGAAATAAATAATTTAAAAAAATTGTACGTGTGCACAAGGTAACACTGCTACTTAACTAATAAACATTTAGAATCAATTTTGTATTTGGCTATTATAACAGTCAAATCTAACATAAAAAAAATTGTTAAATCAATATAGTACTACGCATCCTATTAAAAGTTCTTTGTTTAATTTTAATTATGTTTCTTTATAACATGTAATTAATAAACATGATATGCTATATAAGTTTTGTAGTTTGTTTTGGTGGCCCTGCTATAAGTTATGGTGAATTCATGCAGCCTTGGTATTAACAAGTCTGTGCATCCCTGCTGTAAATGAAAGTTAAGGTAACATTTTCAGTGTCTAGCTGCCATTTTGGCTTAAAAGCTAATTAATTAGTTTTAAAATATGACTAATCAGCTGATTAATCAGTAATTGACCAATTTGGTTAATGATGTAATTCTAATTTGCATTCAGCATAGTCATACAGTATTGAATCTATGCATGTAAGACTTTACTCTTTCCATTTGATTATAAATGGTATTAAATTGAAGATATATAAATTTCAATGGTTATAATAAGTTTTAACTGTACAGAATCTTTAGAGATATTAAGAACACTCAAACATAAATATTTTAAGTAATTAAAAATTTATTATATTAAAATTATTTTAATTATTAAATTTGTAAAAATTTTTTAAATTTCATATATATTTTTAATACAAAATTTTATTAATTATTATTATTATTATTATTATTATTATTATTGTTTTTAAGAGTGGTGGAACAACTGTGCCCTTAGAGCATAATACAGTTCGTTTTGTTGATAATTTTAGTGCTGGAACTAGAGGTTCTGCATCAGCAGAGTATCCTTTTTTATCTTATAGATATATAAATATTTAATGATTGAATATGAAAATATAATGATACAGTATATAGTAACATTAAAGATTTAGGTTTAAAAGTTTAAGTGAGAATTTTACTAAATGTTATTGTTTTGTAGTGTAAATTTTATGATAATCATGAATAAGTAAATATTAATTATAATTATATTTCATTTGTAGATTGCAGATAAAATATATACCATCAAAAACATTTCAAATGTAAAAAATGTAGCCAAGTCTCGAGCCTCTTTATACGTAAAAAATTGTGAGATATGAGAGCCAAGTCTAGTGCCCTTATTTACTCTGACACTTTTATTCACAAATCACTCCAAGTCATTGTATCTTTAGT
>WUQG02423260.1:0-14989 GCA_011317285.2 Androctonus mauritanicus | reverse complement strand
ATTTTAAAAACTGCGATTATCGAACAAAAACCTGAAGATGGCTGAAAATGTTCGTCATTAAATATTAAGTGTTTGTTCCCATAACTGCCTATTAGTGCTTTATTTACTTAATCATAATATTGCAATTTTAGATAATGCGAAAGAAGAGAAAAAAAAATATAGGATTTTATTTAATTTATTCTATTTTCATAGTTAATTTTGCTATATTTTGAAATAAAAGAAAGATTGCACCTATTTAATTAATTATTACATAATAGATAGTGATATTATAATACAAATCAATAATAAAAAATTAAATATAAGTCATTTATTTGGATAATTTCTTAGTTGTATTTGCACATCATTGTATCGGTATCAAAATATTAATTGATAATGAAATTTTTAGATTAGGAAAATTATTTTCCCAAATATGTAGAATGGTCCAAAAATTTCACACTGTTGAAATCAATTAGGTTTCTTAAGTATTATAAACTAAATAATAAAAAAAATACTAGAAAAAATATATTTATAAATTGTCTTGTTAACTTATGTATTTACTATTAATTAATTAAAAAATATTGTATTTACAATTATCCATGAAAATCTATGTTATTTCTTTCTCAGAATAAAACTTTAGGGCAAAACATATCAGTAAAATAAAATTTATATCTTAGCTAACATAACTATTTGAAATTTAATATTTTTTTATAGATAAATATGTTTTAAGTTTTCTGTATTCATAAATATAAGATATATCTTTTATTTTCTTAAACTTAAAATAATACTAAGTTTATAAGAAAAACTCCTCTCATTTGTTAGTATTTACATGTAAATGAATATTAATATCACTAGTGGATGTCCTCTCTGTTATTGAATTAAATTTTTCAAACTACTAATTAAGAGTTATTTAAGTTTTTTTAACCAAAATGTTAGTTTATTTTCCTAAATAAAGAAGTATTAAGTTTATATTATTCATTTAAGATAATTTATAAAGCCCTTATATATTACCTGCTTTGGATAATTTTAGTTATTAATTTATATTATTTTACTTATTTTTACAGAACTTAAATTATCCAGAACAAAAAGTTGTTACTGTTGGGCAGTTCCGAATAGGATTATGCCATGGACATCAGATTGTGCCTTGGGGAGATGCAGATAGCTTGGCTTTAGTGCAACGACAACTTGATGTAGACATACTTATTTCTGGGCATACACATAAGTTTGAAGCATATGAACACGAAAATAAATTTTATATTAATCCAGGATCAGCCACTGGAGCTTATAGTCCATTAGAAAGGTTTGCAATTATTTAAGTGTTTTTTAAATACATATTGTAATTTTAAGATATTAACTAAGTATATTTAATATATGAAATTTGAAATTAATATAAGTTTTAATAGAAATTTTCTAAATACTGCATATTTAATCCTTTCCCAACAATTATATTTAAGCTGCTATAACTTATGAGAAATTTGTACATTAGTTTTAAGAAAGTTATTTAATATAAAATTTTATTTATTCTTTCATTAAACATCAGAATAGACAACATTCATAGAGAGAGTTGTATAGAGATTTGAATCCAAAATTTTATTTTAAACCTTTTTTTTAATTTTATTTAAGATAAAATTAACTTTCTCCCCTTCAGAGCTCATAACTAGAAAAATGACATATGGAATTATGATTTTTCAACAAAACTTATTTAATCTATATATCATCATCACTGATTCAAAATTGAGATCTTGCAATTGAGACTAAGATTAATCTCTTTTTAATGAATTATCAATATAAAAATATTATAATTATAAAGAGGATAAGATGAAATGTTAAGATATCTATAAACTGAAAAATAACTATTTCACAAATTATCATTTTAAATGAGCTATACATATGGGACTTTTTAAAAGCTATTTAAATCTTAGAGTTTAGGATGAACATTGGAAAAATAATTGTGATTAGCTTTGTGAATTTGACCAACTTGATTTTCTCTAGAATTGTGATTTTTAAGTTTAATATTTGTTTGTATAAATAAAATTGTTGTTTAGTTGATGGAATTGCTATTGAATTATATATTAAAAACAAATTAATAATTACTAATTTGTATTGCTTTATTTTAAATCAAAATAAAAAATAGTTTTTTAATATTTATCTAAATTTATTTTTTTATAGCTAAATTTTTTCTTTTGGAAATTTATTCATTAAAATTTTTATTTTTGCTAACATATTTATTCATCGTGTTATTTTTAACAAATATTTATTTTTGATTATGTTGTTGTTTCCAGTCATTGTTGGATTTTTAAGCATACTGATATATAAGATTATTTCTAGATTTAAGAAAACCAGATATGGCACAGGTGACCTCTCAGTTATTATATAATTATATACTGTTAAATTAATGATGATTTTGAAGAAGTTTACAATTATGTTATTTATAGAATATTTTTGTGAATTAGAATTTTTTTCTTATATAGAAATAAAAATTTATCAGGTTTTATTGTTTTTGAAAGTATGCATAGTAAATTATATGTGGTAGAATATTACTAACAATTTTTTGTTATTCACAAATCAGTATTTGTTGTGTGTTATTATGACTGAATTACCTTACATCATTTTTTAAACAATTCACCATGCTTTGGAAGATATGCAGATTGAAGTTTGAAATGATAGCCTCTTTTAAAATTATACTTGTGTACTTGGATGCTCTCAATGTATTTTGATTCTTTCCTTAGGTCTTTGTGTAGCTGATTATTAATCATTGATTTGTTACTGCTTATAGTATAATCCTGATTGTTATTCTGATAACTTTTAAGTATAAAGAAATTGAAAAAAAAAATTTTACATTCTACTGAGAAAATTGAATTCCTTAATAAATTATAAAATGATTATATTGAAAAGTGCTGTTAAAATGGGCTCAGTATAAACAAATTGATTTTAGTTGTCTATACTTTGACTATTCAAATTTTAGTTGCATCTTCATATCTTGGTTTACAAGTTCTCAGGTTTGCAAATATTTTTTAAATATGTAAAATCAAAAATATGAACATTAGTTGTAAAAATAAATGTTAAATATTCATAAATAAGCATTTATGTATATAGTTATACAATACAGTATGACTGAGTTTGTAATAGAAGCTCTAGTGTTTTCTACAAAATATTAGAATTTAAATGGCAGAATGAAAAGCAGAAGTAGTTCATGGTTTTACTAGCACATTATGTAAATAAGTGTCATTTCCAGATTGTAGCATCCAGATTGTGTATTTCATCTATATAAAAGCTCATTTACTTATTTATGTATAACAATAAAGAATAAAAATTCTTTAGCATTTGTATAGCATAAATTTTATTATTATTATAATTTACTTGATTTTAAAAGCCATATTTTCATTTCTTTAGATAAATATTGTTTCATCATAAACTATTACTTCAAATGAATAATTGAATTAATTGCCTTTAAATGAGAGATTTTTATGAGTATAATATTGGATGTTAAATGAAATAATATCAAAATAATAGTCCTGTTAGACTAATAAGGATGGCCTCTTAAAGGAATTTATTGAGGTTTTTAGAAAGGTCTCAAAGTAAGAACATAATTAATGAATAACAAAGTGAAAATATTTCAAATTCATGGATTTATAGCATATGAAAACACATTAAATCTCTGTAGTAAGTACATTTCTAAATCTGTTAATAAATATATTAAAATTGTTGCTAATCTGACTAATATAATAAATTCTTTATTTTAAAATTTGTAATGTTTCTATATGACATAAACATTCTGTAACCTTAGCACATGATTATTTTAAATTTTGCAATATTTAGAATAATTGTTTTGTTTAATGCTATGTTAGAATCTGCATACTTGTAAATATTTATATAAGCTGAAGATGATTGTCAACCAAAAATATTTCTGAAATTAGTTTCTCTATTTTTACTGAAACTGTATTAGTGCTCACCTACATTATTTGCTTGAACCTGTAAATTTTCAGCACTTTGTTAAAAAAATAGGAAAATTAATATGTGACTTTTATAAATAATGTGTCCTAATATAAATATGTGACTTTTTTCACATTAATTTATTAATTTGCATTAAAAGACTACATTACATAAAGATATTAGGATAATATATTAATGTAATTAAGAAATATTAGTAAAAAAAATGATAATCTTGGTGCCAAGAAATAAAATTTATATAAATTCTTAGTTAATTTAGTATTTCATAATATTTTCAAAAGAATTAATACAGGATGGTTTACTATACTGTAAAAATCTCTCAGAAAATTTTTAGTTTTATCATTATACATTATTTATGAGATTAATATTTGAACTGTTATATTTGATGATTATCATTATTTTAGAATAGTATTTTGTTAATTTCATATCTTTATTTAGATATGAATATATTAAGTAAACACAATCAAATTTTATAGAGGATTCCATTTATTTCACTTATAATAAATAAAGCAGATAAATTATTTTTATACTAATCAAAATTTCTAATTTTATAAATATGAAATTACTGGAAAAAGAATTTGCTCAATATATGGAAGTACTTATTTTTTCAATTCAAATGGATCTTTAAAAATTTCATTATCATAATTTTCTCAGTAGAATAAGTATTGACTTATGTTTCATAAGAGGGACATTATTCTATGGATTTGTCAAATTATTTTATTTTACTTGCAATATAATTTGAAAGGTCAAATTATTTATGTTAAAATTTTTCAAAAAGAATCAAATATTTTCTTAAATCCATAATTCCAATTTAACTACTTAATCACTTGTATATAAATAATAATAATATAAATTAAGCTAGCACACTTAGCAGTTGTGAATTTTATTACCTGACTTGGGTTATCTGAGACCTGGGTTTATGTTGGTCTATTACCTGAGACTTGGGTTTATGTTGTAAGGAGGCTTTTTTGCATTTTTTCTTTGGATGTCATGGATGTCAGCACATGGAAGAATGACATCCAAAGAAAAAACACAAAAAAGCCTCCTTACAATATAAACCCAAGTCTCAGCTAATGCTAAATAAATACTGTCTTGCACCACCCACACACAGTTAAGGACTTTATTATTTTATTTTATATATTCTACCTATAGTTATTATAATTTTTCTATTTTGTTAAATTTTTATAAGTTCTTTTATTACTCCTGGTATTTAAACATATGTTTTGTCTCAATTTAAATTATTTAACCTTGTTTTGGTTGCCATAACACTGTAACCTAAGCAACCAACCTTTTTTTTTATTGAAACTGTTCGATGTTCTTTTTTCTTGTAGCCTGATGATGACAATTATATGCCGAAAACGTTCGCTAATAAAATAGCATTTGTGAATAGATAAAAAATAAGTGTGTTAGCTTAATTTATATTAATATTATTTATATTTCTTCAAGATTTTTATTTATAAATCTCATAAATTTCTCTGTACATTTTTTTATTATAAAAATTTTGTTAATATTTCCATTAGAATTTATAATATTAGAGATATCTAATATTAAAAATTTTGATACTCTGTTTATTTCTTAAAAACACTTTCTACAGAATCATTTTCTGCAAATTATTTTTGATTTTCTATTAGTATTACATATATTAATAAAATAATTTTTGAATGGCAAAATGATTCAAAATTTACTTTTGTTTTAATTACATCAGCTATATTAATTGTATAGAACACATTATTTCTGAAGTTCAAGTGATACAAAAAAATTTACAAATAGGAGATAAGTTCTAATAATTCAGAATAAAATGAAAAATGGCAATCTGTATTAAAAATACATATTTGTTGGGAAAGGAATTTTAATTTTAGTGATAATTAACATTTGAATTAAGTGTTTATCAAAAAATATAAAATATTTAATATTTATATTTCTAGCAATATCATTCCATCATTTGTTCTCATGGATATTCAATCTTCTACAGTTGTCACCTATGTTTATCAACTAATAGGAGATGAAGTCAAAGTTGAAAGAATAGAATATAAAAAATCATAATTTCAGTTTATATAAATTTTATATGTAATTGTGGTAATATTTATCTGTATATTGTCTTGGTATATATTTTTTTCTTTTTCAACACATAATACAAGAAAACAGTGAAATAATACAGAACAGAATACTTTCATAATTAATATTTTTGTTAAAATATGAAAATGTTTCTTTAAATAATGCAAAGCAAATTGTTATTTAGATTTATAAAATAATTAAATTTTGAATTAAAATTATTTGTTAGAAATGTTTTTGTTCTATTAGTTAGTAATTAAATTACTTCTATTAGAATTTATATTAAAAATTTTATTATTATGATGGTGGTTAAGAACTTTAAAAGTAATATTTTAGTCAAATGAAATTATTTTAATAATCTTAATTTATTGAAATTAATAGGATCATTTGTATAATAAAATCTTGGTAGTCAATACTTTGATGATCAGAAATGCAAATTTTCGTTCATGATATTTGATCAATGCATTTATTTTATTATTGATTATACAATATTAAGATTGATTTAATTTGTTAGCATTTAAAATGGTGTTAATAATTTCAATTGTTTTTGACTCCACATATCTTTACAATCTAAAAAAGTATTTTATTATCTGGAAAAAATATTTCAATTTCTTCATGTAATCAAGATTTCTATTCTTATCTATTAGAAAAAATGAATGAATGTATTTTTTCTTATTTTGAAAATATTGTTTTATATGCATTTTTCAATTATTATAAGATAAACATTCAAAAAATATTTATTTTTGTTCTGGTAGTTATTTTATGATTAGAATTTTGGAATTCTTTTAAATGAATATATTCAATATTAAAAATTAGTTTAAAATTTTTAATTCTAAGTTATTTAAGACAAAAATTTTTATTACTTTTAATCTTAGTAATTATAAAAAAGAAATTTAATTTATATGTAATTAAGTTCTGCATCTACATGAAAATTTCATTAAAGATTTTTATTATTCATAAAAAAATTTTTTTGAAATATATTTATAAAATTTTTATCTACATTAGTTTTTTATACTAAACAGACATATATATTCAATACATTTCCAAAATTAATTCCTAATTGTTTTACTTCCAAATGAAAATAGTAATAGTTACTATTAGTGTTTTTTTTTTTTTTGATAAGAAGTGAAAGTTTTTATTAGCAGATTTTTTTATTTCAAAAAATTGATTAAAGTAAAAAATAATTTTTTACTATGGACAACAACAATTTTTTAAGTTCATTTCTTTTTTCTAATCATTCAGTTTTTATTAAAATATTGAAAGATTTATCTTCAGATATAATTGTTTTGTTTCTTAATTAAAATAACTTCAAATATTTCCAAATGAAAATAAGGAATATTAAAATGTAAATATATATTGTGTATAAAATAAATAAAATGAATACATAATTTAAATATTGTATATGAAGAAGAACAATTCATTTTGGTTAAATTTTAGAGAATCAAAAATATATTTTTGATTCTCTAAAACTTATAATATATATTTTTAAATTGTATATAATTATTAGTAAAAATAATTAGTATTTTTTGATAATTTAGATTAAAATTAATTTTCAAATTATATCTTGCAAGCTTTTAATAATGTGAAAGGCTTGTTTTCATACTTTGTCATTTGTTTTGGAAATCTTAACTATCATTACTTCATTGGTCATTCCTATCAGACTCTTATTGTTGAATAGCCTATAATATAATTTATAACACATAAAGGTGTTGCAAAATTGAATATAACAGGTAAAATATTAAAGGCAATACAAAATATTTTATTAGAAGATAATCAGAAATCGTTGGTTAAAATATTTTTCATAAATGTTAAGAATTTTGAGCATTATAAAACAATCATTAGTACTTTATATAAAATAATATATGAGGAAATCAAAATATTGTTGAAAAATTTTTGTTCGCACATTTCAATTGGTAACTGATCTTAAAATTTAAAATTGATTTTTATGTCCGATAAGACCCCGTTTAATACGGGGGTTATGTTCCAAGAAAACCGAGCGCTAAATGAAACAGCGTTAAAAGAAGTCATTTTAACATGCAAATAATGGGATAAATGAAACAGGACAATGAATATAAAAATATATGTACCTTCATTTTTAGTTTGTAACATTAATTATTGACGTTTTTTTTATTGCTAATATCGATTTGTATTTATAAATCATTCATGAAAATCCAAAATATTCGAGTAAATAATTTGTTTCTGATAAGGAAAGTTCTTCCTCATTTGACACTTTTTCTCGTTAAGATGTCATCTAATGTCGTTTGTTTTCTCGTTAAGAAGTCATCTAATGTCGTACCACCTGCACTGATATCAAACGAACTGCGAAACGGAATAGAGGTATCAAAGCAATAAATTCGTGCGATTTTGGATTAATGCGAGCATAAGGGTTTGGAAAACCGTGCCAAAGTGAATCAATAAAAAATGTTGAATTCGAAAAAACCGCGTTACATCGAAACAGCGTTAAACGGGGTCTTACTGTATATTTTATTCTAGATATACTATAGTTGCCTTTTATCTAATAAGATCATAAACTGATAACTTTTTAATATACCACATATGAGGAGGAGAATTCTAATTGTGAAAATCTTCAATAAAATTGTCTTTAGTGTAAGAAAGGATTACTTCAAAATTAAAAACTGTACTCATGATCAATTCGGTGTATGATATAACAAAAATATTTTATAATAGAATACACTCGTAAATAGTTGGAGCAGGTTTTTTAGATGATTTTATTTATAACAGATTATAAAAATTATTGAGAATGAATAATCTTAAAAAATTTGAAAATGCTCATGTCGAATTACAGATATGTTTTGATAAAAATAAAAAGAAAAAAACATGAAAAAATGAGTAGTTGAGTACGTAGACTGCTTTATTACTTTGTCATCATTTTGTAATGAAATATTACAAGAAAATTCAAAAATACGAGAAAATTTTTAGAATGTAGTTATCGAACTTTTCCTTATAAGAATGCAAATTATTTACTAGTATCATTGTCACAATAGATCTTACAGCAGCGATTCTCAACCTGTAGGGCGCGAGCATATCGAAAATATTTAAAAAATTGATTAATTTACTGAAAGAAAAGCAAAACGAAATACATTGACATCAGTAAAAAATAAAATACAAATGTACACTGATATAATACACTTATAAAATAGGAAAATTGTGTCGCAAATACTGAAAGGTTGAAAAATATATATCAAAATATATATACTATTTTTTAACATACTTTCCAAAGGAAATGGAGACTTGTAAGGTCTGGCCCATATTTGTCTGTCTGTCGTCAGTCCCACACTAATAACTTTTGAACTAATTAGCAGATATTTAAATTTATATCATGGCTAACAGATGGCGCTAAGTGTTACCGGCGTAGGATTAATATACAGCTTTCCTGATATGAATGTTATCACGTCGAGGCCGTAACTCAACAGTGGATAACATCACTAAATCCGATAATTTATTACATAACAATAATGACCTTATGATACCATCGCAGTCGCCGAGATGATGATATTGTGACTAGTTAAATCAACGTTAAAATTGGATACAGTCATTGGATTCCAAATGCTAAATAATTGATATTTTTAGAAAAAAAGCAATTTTAATTCTTTCTGGAACTGTTTGTTTTACTAAATGTTTGATTTTCTAATTGAGTAATTTTAATTACTGTATAATTTCAGAATGAAAAAAGAATTTTTAGTCTGCTCTTCCAAAGAACTTCATATAAGATCATCATTACTTGTGTGTGTCAATTTTTTCAAAAATTATTAGTGTTCCCCACTAATAATTTTTGAAAAAAATTGATAGATTTTTGTAAAATTCGATAAAAAAAAAAAAAATGTACTAACAATAAATTTGACAATTTTTAATCCCAAATCTTCGACTATTTAAAAATGACGAGCATTAAAACTTACGAGATTTCTCTCAACTAAATTCTTGGATAAATTTTTATGAAATTCAATTTGGAGCCACTGAATATATAGTAAATGGTATATTTTTTAAGACCGAATATTTTTTTTATCATTCCGAAACATGTACGATGAAGAAAATACAGATTTTTTTTCTCGAAATGTTTGCATAAAATAATGGGTAGGATTGCATAGATTGCAAAGCCCGGAAATAATTGTATCGATCGATAGGGAGTCGAGAGACGCGAAATATCCCAAATGAACTATGGGTTAAAGATCAACGAGATATAGAAGCTCAAAGTTTCACAGTGCATATGGTTTGATACTGTGTTTCGTTTCGCTACAGTATGGAGCGCGACGCATCCCCGTTCCCGTGCTATGCTACCTAGAAGCGTGTATATCTCGTTAACCTTTGATCTTTGACCCCTAGTTCATTAGGAATATTTTGCGTGTCTCGACCCCCCTATCGATGGATACCATTTTTTTTCCGGGCTTTGCAATGTATGAAATCGTACCAAATAATGTTTAAAAATTGCAAATCATCGTAAAAATTTTGAAAAATTCTCTTATTACTAAAAATAAAATGAAATTATTGTTTCCTAAATCGATAAACTTAACATTTGTGTAATAAAATGTGTTGTTAAACATTAAATAACCCTTACAAATTATGATCTAGAATACATTAAAATTTGATTAATGTAATCCTTGTTAAATTTCAGCTACATTCTTCAAATACGTTTTATATATCTAGTGCTTCATTTTTAGAAGAATTTAATTTTTTTTTTTCTTGTAAACCTGAACTTCGACCGACTTTCATGAAATTCTTGGAATATTCCTATAGTCTGTTTCACATTAACGTCGATCTGACGTCACGAAATGACGTCGCCATGTGACCTAGGCACCTAACAAGCAAAAGTGTGTTCCTCCGCCAATAGATATTTTAATGTGTAAATAGGAATTATTATAAGACGAATGTTAATTGCGTTTTTCTTAAAAACTTTTACGTATTTTTTGATAGCTTTAATAACTTTTATTATTACGAGTATTTAGAAATTACTCACCAATTGTTTTAGTAAGGTAATTAAATTTTGAAAATTGTGGTTACCGAGATACGAGTTAATTACGCTACCAAATCAACGATGTCTCTTACTGACTTATCTGATATTTTTTCCTATTAATTTGCCATAAACGTTAAGTACAAACTTGCTTCGTTACGCTATGGAATACTTTTCCTCTGAAGTTTGAATTGACATAGCAGGACGCCATCTTGAATTATACTATAATCTCGTCTACTATCGTTAGCTCTAATTTTTTTTCCTTTAACTTTAAATTTCATTTTTTTTTCATTATTAATGCTCTATGAAGGAATTAACAATGTTCGCTAGAGTTTTGTATTCGCCAATATTCTATTTAAAAGATAACTATTGCGCCCTGCGGACGTTTATAAGATCTTCGGTTGCTACGTCATACCGATGTTAAGATGGAACAGATTATAGTTGCAAATATTAACTGTTTATTCTCGAATAACATGTGTTCCATTAATACGAAATAAGACACGTGACTATCTTCTCCGAGAAATTGTTAGAAGATAAACTAATACAAATTCAACTAGATAGATTTTTCTTCAAAAAAAGATTTTTGAATTTAATTAATCCAGAAAAATCCAATCTGTAGTATAAAATTATAACTTAAAAAAAGAAATTTCGATTGTATAGATTTTTATCCATAACTGATATATAGATCAATTATTTGTAGTTAGTTATAGAAATTTTTCGATAGAGTATAATTTATTCACGATAATAATACTGTGGCAAAATAGTTTTTTAAAGTTAAAATCCCGAAATGTTCATTAAAAATTCATTATTAAATACACACACAAGAATGACAATAGAGACATAAGCAGTAATTTCTTTTCTATTTTGTTTGTTTTGAACAAAGGCAATTGTTACTTCCTTGAAAGTGATTTTTATTTTTGCTTTATCTACTGTAAATCTTGACCGGTTTTAATTTCAAGGGAAATAAATATTATACAGTAATGCATTTAGATTTTTGTTTTTCTTTTAATATAAACAATATTTTAGTTAACTGTTTACGTCATTGTTGCTTGCGGCCACAGGTATTTGGAAATAAAATTTCAAGAAATAATCAGCAACTTTCCAATTGCTACATATCTATCCAAGTAGTATGAGAAGGAAATTATGATATTTTTTTTTATAACTTCACAAGTATATCATAGAAAATTTCTGCTTTCTGTATAGATTATATATTATAGAATAACACGTGGAATTCTACGATTAAGATTTTTTTCTCGACGTCCTTGATTCAAGTAAAATTGATTTTAAATGACAGAATACTTTGAAATATTCCATGCCAAGTATTCGGTAAAATCGTTGAGTTTTAAGTTATTAATTCGTAAATTTGTGAAGAACCTCAAAGAAATATTTTTTTTCAACATCGGTCATTCTCAAAACCGAACTGATGCTCAAAAGAATTATTCTTAACTAGTGAATTACAATTCTTTACAATGTAACAGAGTATTGATTTTTCAACAGATATAAGAACCAGATAACATTGTCAATCTGTTGTAAACAAAAAAAAAAAATTCCTTTAAATAAATGTGTGTGTATTTTTCGTAAATTGCTACGTATAAAATTTTATATATGTACTTCGTATGTTTAAAGTTTAGTTAGGTTAAGTGTAAGTAGTGACGGATTTTCGCATAGGCGATGGAGACGGCCACCTCGGGCCCTTATTTTATGATAGTAATACATATTTAATTTTTTGATACGATTTTTAATAAGATTTATACACTACAATGATGTTTTGGAATTCAAGAACATCTTTAAGTATTCATACTTAGGTAAACAATGTAAAAAAATTGAAGAATCTTCGAATCAAATGAACACAACGTAATAACGATATATCACATATCAGAGTAATGTTTAGTGTGGTATTCAACATTTTCTCGTTTGGCCTTGAGGCATACATGAATCAAGAGCTCGTCTGCTTTTTATGAATTAGTGATTTACAAAAAACAGAACATTTTGCCTTAAAGGAGTCGTGATCACAACTCGGGTCCCCTTAAGGCAAAATTCGCCAGTGAATGTAAGTTATAGTTTTGTATGGTAGTGAGAAATAATTATTGTGTATTATTCGAACAGTGTTATATTATGGAAATCACTTCGGATAATAATAATTTATTATATAAGTTGTTGTAGAAGAAATTTAAATTTTGTTGTACGGATAATTCTCTAATTTAATAGTTGGTTACAGTGGCGTATCCAGAATCTTTGATACCCTGGACGGCATTTTTTTGGCCTCCTCTCCTCCTCTAAAAAAAACAGATGTTTTTTTAGAGGAGGAAAACCATCGATGGTTTTAACTTTCAACAAATATTTTATTTTACATTCTTAAATAATTTTTAATTAAGTACTGAAAATGATATAAAAATTTTTATACAAAGATCTGGCGAATATTAGTGATATTCCATGTCTTGGCCTCAGTGGGGTACCAAGGAGGGCGGAAGTGGAGGACCTCCCCTTGATCAGGGAGCCTCCAAAGAACTTTAAGTTTTAAGTATATGTACCTATATGTAGGAATATAAAAAAGGGATTTTGTATTCTGGAGGATGATTACGTATAAATGTGCCGTGTTTATGTTTAAAAGTTTGTTAGAAGCGCTGATGCAATGATTTTATTAGATATGAGCAGCTTTACACCTCTCTAGCCATTTTTTATGGTGATCATTCCAATTAGAGGGCCCCAGGAAGACTTCCGCCCCGGGCCTCGATGGCTGTAGGTCCGCCACTGCTTGGCCCCCATTTAGCTTGGCCCCTTATAGGTACGCCACTGGTTGGTTATATAAAGTATCATTATAAAGAACAGTCCCTGTTTTATTGAAACTGGAAATTTTTTGATGCCATTACTACTGATTCGATTTTTAACTTTATAATCTTTTAGATCATTTTATAAATTCGGAAATATTTCCCAACAGTTTATAATATTTATCACTTTAATAACAACAACATATTTTGATTTTTAAAATCGTTTTATTTAATAATTTTTAAGAATACAGCTGAGATTTCAATGAGACTTTTTTTGTGTAAGAAATCGTTGCATGTTTGTGATTTGCATACTAAAATATGAGTTGGATTCTAAGTACTTTACTTCGATGATATGCAAACTTTTTTTGGTAGCTGCTAATACTGCATTAGTATTGATTTATACCATTCGATATATAATTTTTCAACTGCACGATATAAACTTGACTAACTTCAAAATTAAGATTCGTCAGAAAACCACATTTTATTTAGAGAGATTGAAAGAATAAAATGTTTTTTTCTTTGTATATAAAATTTAGATAAATTTACAACGATCTTTTATAAATTTAAGAAATAAATTTTCATAAACACTATACAAAAAATTGTAAATAATTTATTGTTTTGTTTAAAAATGTATGCGTTGTCTTCTTGACAAAATTATTATTATATATTTTTTTATCTTTCAAAAAAATGTTTCCAGAAGCAGACACATAAGAATTTCACAGTTTTTATGTTATATGGCACATTTACTAATGCAAAATTATGCTAAATTCTATTCTTGACATTAGAAAATAGCATTGTAAACTTCGTATGCAGTTGTTAAAACAAACAAAAATGATGGAATTATGTGACTAGCATCGTCGTGGCCCTTGTTGTTGTCGTCGTCGTCGTCGTCATCGTCATCACCATTATCTACGTCTTCATCAGGTTTGTCACCTGTATCGGAAGAAATTTTCACTTCCCTGCCTTTTAAATCCTGTGTAGGTCTAAAATTATCTTCGAGCTGTTCATCGTCATCACCATCAGATTTTTCCTTCAGTGCGCGGAACTGATTCAGCTTTCGTGATTAAAAAAAAATACAAAGAAAAATAAGTTAAAATTCTTCGTTATCGTCAAAAACAGTTTTGTTCATCATAACTAACCTGTCTCTCACTGATGTGTTGCGTATGCTTGAAAATGGTCCAAATGACAGATTCGTAACAAGGAGGAGTTGTTAACGATCCTTCGTATCTGTAGTATGGCAAAGTGTCGTCTGGTAGTAAGGTATCGAGATCGAATT
>WUQG02423249.1:0-14989 GCA_011317285.2 Androctonus mauritanicus | reverse complement strand
ACCGATTTTTAAACTCCGAAGTCGGGGGTCGGCTTATACACGGATCGGCTTATATTCGAGTATATACGGTATATTTTCTCTATAGCAGTAGATAGGAAAAAATATAACTGCAAAGATATAGTAACTGTTTATTTTATTTGAAAAAAAATTTCCTAATATACAAGGTGAATCAAAAATCTTTTGCATCTCCAATAAATCAATAACTGTTAAAATTATACCAAACTTATTAATGCAAGCAATATAAAGTCATGGATGGCCTTTCAGATGGTTCAATCAGAATGACCTTGAACATGCAAATTAAGGCAAATGGAAATTCCAATTCTTAAACCATAACAGACAGAAGAATATTTCTAATACAAATATCTTCAGCATGTTATTCTGAGCATTTTAAAAAATCTATATTGAAATTGGCTGAATGGTTTGTTCAAAATATCAAAAAACATTACTTATCTAAAAAATGAGAATTAAGTAAATGCATTCATAAAATGAAATATCATATGTTATTATAATTGCATTAAGAAATATGCTATATTAAAAAATTATTCAATTATAGATTACCTTAAACAGTTGTACTCCAATTACAGCAAACATGAATTGCAGAAGATATGTTACCAACATAATATTTCCTATTGTTTTGACTGCAACAATCACACACTTTACAACATACTATAACAAAAAAAATATTATTATTAATATGATTATAAGAATGAAATATTAAAAATATATTATAAATAACTACATTCTTTTTTAAAAAATAAACAAGTTATTTATTATGTATTTAATAAAAATTAAATATATATATTTTGTATGCAAACTGAAAAGAGTTATTAAAAAATTGAAAGTGCTTTTTGCAATTTTATAGTTTTATTTTATTTTTATTTAATGTTAAAACATACACATGTCTCAGTGCTATGTTTATTATTTACAATTTATCAAGACAATGGTTTGTATTTTTAAAGAGAATATATCAAATAGGGATTGTTATAAGATTTCTCACAGAGTACTGTCATCTCAATTGTAAATGATGTCAGAGAAGAGATGAAACTCCTTTTCATATTTTATGTAATGTATGGCCCTTTCAGGGCTAAGTTATGATCTTCTAGATTTGCATTTTCTAGTACTAGAAGATCTTTCTACAGTCCCATTGAAGAAGTTATTGTCTTTTGTGTGTAAGATAGAACTTTTTATGAGATAATCCTGTTAGAGGAGCATACTAGATCATTAGCTAGTTGCAGTGCTAAAGCTATTTAAAACCCCCCTTTACTATTACTACTACTAATTATTTATTATTGTTATTAGTAATTATTAATTATTATAAATAATAATAATTATTATTTATTATTATAATAATTAAAATGTAAATAAAATAGAAAAAATGATGTAATGCTTCATGAAACAAGTGAAAATATTTAATAATTCCCAAATTAGGCTTAGATATTCATGTCAACTGTTAGTCTTGAACTATCTAAGCATTTATAATATAATGTCTATAATCACTTAATGCACTTTCATTTAATGTATAGGTCTTCTGATTTCAGTTATATATTATAGTACACATGTGTATATATATAGAAGGTATTTCCTTTTTATATATTTTTATTAAGTTATATAATATATATATATTATATAACTTGATAAAAATATAAATCATAAAAAAGAAATACTTTCTATTTCATAAAAAATATGTAAACAAATATATAATCATGAAATTCTAATATAAAATTTTATATAATGTGATTGATATGAAATTAAAAATTAATATCAAAAGTTGAGATAAAAAATGAGATATTAAAAATAACTGGATAAATTCAATTTTATATAAAAAAATCTTTTTACCTTTAAACCTTTTGCTCGATTAATTGCTCTCAGTGGACGCAAAACTCTCAAAACACGTAAAATCTTCACTACAGATATTGTTCCATTTCTAAATTTTGAAACATAATATAAAAATGATATTATGATGTAAATTTTTTGAGCATAAAAATAATTTAAAATATAATAAAATAAACAAGATAAATCAGGTAATTAATTACAATTATTTCTTAATTTAAAAAAAATTTAAATTTAACTTCATCAAAATAAACTTAAACTGAATGCTTTATGTGTATATAACAATTCACAGTAACTTTGATAAATAATAACAGATTCATAAAATAGATAGGAAATTAAAAAAAGAGATATTATTCATTTTTAAATAAATATATGAAAATGATATATTTGCTTCATTTTCAAATAAAACTAATTAAGGTTTTTACAATGTTAATTTTGGTAATAAGCATTAAAATAAATCTCAAGGATGCTAACTAAATTGAATCAAGTTCTGTCTAATTAACTCTTAATAACAACAGAATTTTAATGATTTAAAATAATTTAGACTAATGTTAGCATCATCTCTGAATTAAAAAACAAACTAATAATTAAAATAAAAGTAGCATCATCTATGATTTAATAACTTAATTATAATTTTAACTAATTCATCTGAAGAAAAAACTTGTTTCAGCCCAAGATTAAACTGAGGATCTTCAGGTAGATTAAACTGAGGATCTTCAGGTTCATGTCCTGATGTTTTAACTACTAGACCAACAAGGCCATCAGACTTTATTATTTCAAATTTAGAATTTTGATCATAGAATTTGAACTTGGCCAATAAAAATATTTCTGATTAGGCTTTTTATCAAGTCACAGATCATCAATGGTGCTTGCTAGCTAACAATTGATCGGCATACTTATATGAACTTTTCTTTATTTATTACATTATAGTAATTATGAAAAAAATAACAATATAATAAATATAAATATATTCTAGAATTCTAGAATATATTTATACTTATTATATTTATTCTAGTATAAATACTGTATATATAATAAGTAAATATATTCTAGAATTCTAGAAAGAAAAATTAAAATTATATAGAAAATTTCTTCAATAAATAAACAAAGATAATGTTAACAAATTACATAATCCAAATTAGCAGAAAAACTCTTAGAAAACTTTCAAAATTATCTATAAATTAGATAATTTATAGATAATTCTAAAATTAAGAATATTTCAAGATATTATTTGTCATCAGAATACATAGTATTATTTACCTATTTTAACTAGTGGACAAATACTACATAAAGGAACATCAAGACCATTTTTAGTATCTGTACTTGTATTATAACAAAATAATGTATGGCATGACATTGATTTCTGTTATCTTATTTTATATAGTAGTAATTATTTTAAATTTATAATAAGTTGATTCTAACTATTAATTAAAAATATAACTTGAATTTAGACTATTTATTTGAAAAACCTAGGAATCTTTGGGACAAAAAAGCTCAATATCATATAATTAGACTGTCAGAATATTTAGCATACTTTCAAATTTCATATAAATATTTTATATTTATATAAAATATTTTATATATATATATTTATTATATATTTTATATATATATATATTTTATAGTATAATTAAAACAAATTCAAACTACATCAACAATTATTGCTCTAAATAGCTCACAATGTAGAAAAATTATCAGTTAACTTCTACATCATCAGGAACTTCTAGGATAATGTTCAAATATTCCAATCATAAACCTAGACTATTAAGTTAAATATTCCTGGTTTGATTCAGAGCAAAGACAAATATCTTTAATAAATAATCTAAATTCAAATAAAATGATTAATTAATAAATGGAATAACCTTAAATCCAATTTTTAAAATAATTATTAATTTACAGTTAATTCTAAAGAATTTTGCAAAAAATCTTTTTGTTAGTTCATATTAAGTAATTTATCAAGGAAAATAATTTAGAATATGATTTTGATTTTATATGAGCGATTTTAAAGATTATAATATGTTTATGGAAGATTATTGAAAAATATAATAAAAGATAAAAATACAGAATTAATAATTTTATTATTTGAGAAATTTTATTATAAAAGTTCAAGAAAAATAACAAGCTAGATATGAAATACAAGACAATTATTTAATGTAATTGAAATTTTATAACAATAAGTCAAGAAATTATAAGAATAAATATGAAATTAATACTTTTTATATTATTAAAAATCATTTGACCTGAATTTTTTAAGAAAAAAAATACATAAATCATTTAATATTATTAAAATTATTTAGAACATAATAAAATAGCTTACTAAATTCAAGTTTATTATTATAAGCTTAAAGCAATGCTTTTGGACTTTGTTCACTGTAAGGTTTATACAAAAAATTTGCATTAGATATGAATTTTAAGAGACAATTATGTATGAGTAATTAATTATTGGGAAAATTAAAAAGCAACTTCCTTTTTATAGTAATAAATATGATAACAAATCATAATTTTCTATGATTTGTTATCTGACTTAAGCTAAGTTTGCTTGAATTTCCATGTGATATGAATGGCTATGTTTAGGCCCATTTGGAAGTGCTAATATCAGCCTAGTCTGATAATTCCTAAATCACAGATATTATGCATCCCAAAATTGGAAATCTTCCAATGTCTTGGTAATAATAAATATAGTTGTAATAAAATATTTTAAGATATATTTTAAAATATTTCTAAAGATTATTATTTTTTTTAATTATTTATACATACTATTCTACAAAATTATTAAAATACTTGTAATTTTGTTGAAAACATGATAATTATTAAAAAATTAAAATGTAATAGTGCCATTTTTTTAGCATGGATGATAACTGCAGTACTACATAAATTTTCAATAATATTTTGGAAAAAAATAGTTGGAATTTCTTTCCATTGTTTTTTAAAGCAACTGCAATTTGCAGCAGCAGAAATAGATCCATCCTTTACTTAATTTGAAGAAAATTACAGAACCAGAATGTATGAGCAACTATAACATCATGCTGAAATATATAAGGCCCTCTTCCAAAAAATTAATGAAATGTAAAAACAAAATTGTCTAAAATGTCAATGAATATCTAAGGGTTGATTCCTATCTACATCTAATGCTTCTAATTAAAATTATGAAAAACAATCCTTTACTATCTCATATCATTTCTAAGTTTCATTATTGGAATAATGCCTATCAAGCAATATCAACAGTCATGTTTGACTATAAAATCTAAGCATTGTTTAGTGTTGCTTATTACTCTATAAAACTACTTTTCAACATTTTAATCTAAAAATAGTAAACAGTCCAAGTGATATTCAATTTGTTTATGTAATGTTGATTTATATACTTGCAGCTCTGTCATAATTATGATATGCAGTTTTCTTCAGAGTTTCTAGTAGAACTGCATATAAAAGAATTAGTTATTATCTAATTAATATTAAAAATTATAAAATTCTCTAGAGTCATATATAGGTGCCCTCTATTTATAATGGGATTATATTTTGATACTCATTATCAGTTGAAAAAATCATAAATTGAAAATGATTGATAATGGTAGTAATTTTAGTAGTAATAGTAGGCAATGGAAGACTGGGTCATCCAAAATAAAAAATTGTCTGAATTTGATCATGGATCCACAAGATGATAAAATCATCCAGCTGAACCCAGGCTACAAGATAATAAGTAGTTGCTTTACTATATGGTCATGAATCAATATAAATTTTAAATAAAATGAAAAAGTATTTCTAGCTAATATACTATGAAAATAGTCAAGCTTGAAATATTATAAGGATAGTCATAAGATTGGATTATTATAAACTGTTTGAATGTAAACAGGGGAGCACCTATAATTAAGATTTCTAGAAATTTCTTCAATTTTTTTCAAGAGTAACAGATCCATTTCTGTCAATTTTTTCATCTTCCAGATTTTTTCATGATGATGTTTGATACTGATTCTTCCATCATAGCATTAAATACAGAAGATTTTGGAATGCCCAAATATTTTGATAAATTTCAATGTTTTTAGTTACTTCATATACAGAAATTAAACTTCTCTGAAAATTTGTTAAATTCTTTATTATATGACATATTTGCTACTATTAAATTCTATAATTTTGGATAATTTTATTATTTGAATACTAATATAACTATTTTGTTCATTTGAAGAAATGAGAATATTGGTAAGGCAATTTAAAAATAATATAATGATAAATACAGTAGCAGACCTCTTATCTAATATGAATTATTATTAGTCTTCTTATAATACACTTTAATCATACAACCATAACTAATAATATAAAAAAATTAACTAATAAATAGATCAGCAAAAATGAGATAATATTGAAGTATAAATTAAGATTTTTCTAATTTCTTATTCCTTTTTGACTATAAATATATAGTTAAATCAGATAGTATTTCTTGAATATAATAAGAACAGTAGATATAAAAAATTGAATAAAAGAAAAATCTGAATTTGTTCTGGGGTTTATTGGATGATTAAATATGCACTTCCTATGAATTTAATATTTTTAGAGGAAATACAACTTAATTTTTTTTTGTTAATTTAGTAATTTGTATTATTATTATTATTATTATTATTATTATTATTATTATTATTATTGAAAGCAACAAAAACTTTTAGCTGTTACATAAATCTGAGGATTAAATCTTTCCAGTGATACCAATTTCTGAATCTTTCCATTCCTATATGGAATAAAAGAGTATATGAATTAAGTTTGTCCATCTGGCAGCATGATAATTCAAGTAGATATTATCATAAAAAATAATCCAAGCCAATTTGCTTTTATGCAGAATAACATCTTGAATTTGATTATTTTTAGCATATGCTATATGTATATTATTAGGATTTACCTAGCAAATCCTAATAATATACATGTCATTCAAATATAAAAATATTTATATATCATTTTGATGAACAGTCAAGATCCAATATCTGCTCCTAATCACATACAATATTTACAATTGCAATAGCATCAGTAGACTTTATTCTCTAGAAAGTCACAATAAAAAATATAAATTTCATTCTGATCAGATAATATTTATTCAAAAATTTTGTCACAAAATACACAAATAGTTTCTATTAATATTATCAAAAATATTGGCCCAATATTAATCATTTTTGACAAACTTAAAATTGATCATTTTTAATTTTCAAAAAAACATGTAAAATCAAATAATAGAAAAGTCAAATGGTTGACAGTTCGTCAACTATTTGACTTTTTTATTATTTGATCTTAACTGATCTTAACAATCTTGTTTAGTTAGTTAAAAATATATATGTTAGGAATTGACTTACTAATTGGAAAAACTTCTGCTATTAACATATATAATATATTGTACTTTAGTTATAGCCATTTTAAATAGGATTTTTATTAATTTGTTTAATTTTTGAGTGCTTTACTTTTTTCTTTTAAAAATTTATTAATGCTAGTAAGAATATTTATTTATTTATAACTCAAATCCACTTTATTTATTTGATCAATCCAATAAAATATTAGAAGAAATTGGTAAAATTAGGAATCTTTAACTGATAATGTTGCTTTGAAATTCAGAAAAAATTTCTATCATTATACAAACATTTCAGATGTTTCTATATTTGCTGATTTATTTTATAATGCATTCTAACATTCAAATACATTTACTTTTTAGTTGCTTTTTATTCTAAATCAATTAGAATAGGAAAATCAAATTAGATATATCTGAAATAGTCATGTATTTAAGTTATCACCATTATAAATTATTGTTTTTCTGCTTAGAGTGCTTGTTTTATTTTCTGTGGTAATAATTATATCTAATTAAAAATAAAATATTTGTTTAAAAGAATCATCTTTAATAAAACAACAGAATACAAAAAAAAATATTAAAAGTCATGCATATATATTTAATGACAACAATGTCATATTAACACAAACACTAGTGATCTTGATGTTTCTTTAAATGTTAATATTCTTCTATTTTTAATAAAACTGAAATATAAGCATTCAATGCGCAAAATATGTTTGAACTATACTAGTATATAATGATATTAAATTAGCTGAAAAATAATTCTTTATTATAATCATGAAGAATTATTTTTAAATCAATTTAATATTATCATATATTGTGGCATAATACAACCATTATATTTTCATTACATAATGATGATATGTTTTGAAATAGTGATAGCTTAAATTTATAACTATTTTGTTTGCTAAAGAAAAAAATTCCTTGGAAAATTAAAGATTCATCCCATCAATTAAAATATGGAATTGACAATTCTATTGGGAAAAATTCATTTGCAGGTTTTTTAAAATTGTATTCGTTGTTTTGTAAGAATATTTAGCACAATATTTATTCAATTTTTTCCAGATTGAGAGACAAATCTTTAACATTCTAAAAAAAGTTTTTGCTGAAGCAAACAAAATAATAGTTATTTAAATCCATATTTATTTTAAATATATCATTCTATGAACAATAGAATTTTCTGCTAATAAAATAATGGAGACTTAAATACATAACTATTTCAGAACACATAGAAACAATCTCATCCTAATCAATTTAGAATAAACAAACAATTACATATATAGGTATCTGAAAGTTAAGAATGTGTTAAAAATTACCTGATAAATTTTGCTTCTGATGACTTACAATAATATTCATTTTTATATTCCTGGTAAATTCTTTTTCTAGTTTTCAGATAAGAGGTTTGCTATGTTTATATTTTTGATGCAATAATGAAAGTCTTCATTAACAGGAAAAGAATATGTAAGTATATGTATGCATAAATTGGTATTTTAATGAATTAATATTTGTCTTTTACAAGTTAATTTATAAAACAATATTATACAATTAATAAAATATATAATACTTTAAAATTAATGAAAACAATCTAAAATAAGAACTCTATTATTACTAAAATCAAATTTAAAAACAAATTATTATATATTGTGACAATATTAAAAGTATAAACAAATTTATTTAACAGAAATCCAACTATTCAGACATAAGAAAACACTAGTACAAAAATGAAATGCTGCTAGATATTAAGCATAGCAGAAAAAACTGAATTGTAATGACTATTTGTCATTAAATGCACACACAGCACAGGGACCATTACAATACAGTATATAAATTTGTTCTTCTTTTAACACTAAAAGTTATATTTGTATCTGTGTTAAATTTAATGAAAGAATATATCATATAAATAATGAAAAACCTAATAAATAAATCACAAGCACTCTCACTGATATATTGTTTATTTCTAAAAAAAATTTTAGTTTATCCATGATTTGTTTCAATTAATGTACAGATAAACATTGCTTACCATACAATTAGTTCTAGTATCACCAATCAGCAAGATCTGCTTTTATATAAACATTCAGTATAAAAAAGTAGTAGTATCAGACACTAAGTTCTTGTAATTCAACAAAAATAGCTTAATTTCTAAAAAATGAATGATTTCTAAAAATATTTGGTGATATCAGGAAAGGCAAAGTGATGAAAATGCTTATCCTACATATATTCAAGCAGATGATATAGTAAGGAAGACATTGCAATTTATTATAATATAATAAGATCTATCATGTAATGAACTGCAATTCCTCCCTAACTATATCATATGCCTGATCTTGGCTTGGCTAACAAAAAAGTTTGGATTATAAAGATTTAATTATTGGGCAATATTTTAAGATTATTTTTTAAAAATTATTTTAAAATATATAAAACACAAGAATTAATCATAGGTTAAAAATTCTTTACTAGAGAGTTTATATACAAAACTTAAATGTTTGTTTTTTTGTTCTAATTTGTGAACTGAAGATAACCTGATTAGGTCAAAACATTTTTTGTTGTAAAATTTTGTAAATAAACTATCTAGTAAAGACTTTTAACCTATAATTAGTGTTCTGTTTTATATATTTTAAAAGTCAAATAAGTAAATCTGTTATCACTATATTTTAAAGTATTTGTTTTTAATAAAGTTTATTATAATTTTGTTATACATATATAGTATGCATCACTTAGTGTCCTAATACATTCTGCCTAATAGGATGCTATGCAAACTATCATATATTTCATGTTGTGCAAACATTATATGTAAACAAATCTATACTGTATATCTATATTGTACTGCCTAAATAGCTAAAATACTTTACAATACACAAACTAATACAGTACTATACACTAATGTAATGAAGGCAAATATAACAAAAAAAAAAAAAAAACTCAGGTTTCAGTCCCTTAGATAAGGTTTTCACTGTCAAAATTAACTCACTCCAATGACAAAGATTCCAACGTTCCCCCTCCTCTCTCTGTTTATTTCTCTTTTTTCCTCTTACAACCACTTTTCCCGCCTTGATTCCCTTTCCCAGCCTTCACCCCTTGGCAATGCAGAAAAGGGTTGCACAATTAAAAGACAAAACAATAAAAGGAATAACAAAAAAAATGAAATGTTCACAGTAATGTAATGTATTGTAATACACTAACAAAAAATAAACAATAAAATAATACTGTACAATAATAATTGGCTAGAGAATTTTCACAGAGATATGCTAATGCAAGATTACACACAAGAAACTTGAGAATGAGACATTCAGAGTGAGATGCTGCCAGATTGAAAACAAAATATTGTACACTAAGTGTATAACATTAATATGTTACAATAAGTGCACTGTATACATATTTATTGTGATATAAATTAGATAGGTATTATAGCATTATATAGTTGGCAGTGCAGTTGATTGTTTATATCAGCTTCATGCATAAATATATCTGCTTTGCAGCTTAGTCTGCTATATTCCATTACTCAAACCATATTTTTTTTACATATAATATCTGGGACATATATGTGAACAGACATTGTTCAGAAAGAGATTATGTGATATAAATCTACCGTATATTTTCATAATGAATTAGTATAGGAAAATAATAATGACCAATTAAATATACTCAGAAGCCCTCTAGCAGTCAAAAGATTTTATTCAGTGACTGATAGAGGGCTTCTGAGTATATTTAATTATAATTATAAGTTATTGTGCAGTCTTGTTTTGAACCTTTATAATAATGACCAATCTGTCAATTCTGATACAGTGTCTGTATAAGATTTTAATGTTATAGTACATACATATTGTGATATATCACTAGATATTTTAATATTTTATTAAACTGTAAAAAAGTTATACAGTTCTATCACTACTGAATGTTTGTCAACCAAAGAGATCTTAACATAATAAGTTTTGACTGTATGTTTGTCTTTACGAGCATCATTTGAAATTGGTTTTAAATGATATATAATAAGTGGCATTGCATATTTTAATTTACATTTATTAAAACAAACACTTTAAGAAGAATAACAATTATTTATTAAGTACAAAACAGATTTTATTGAGGTAAATAGAAAATACCTTTGCTTTGTTCTTGATTAGCTGTAAAGAAGAATACCATAGCACTACAAGCAAAGAGAATTTTATTTTGGCAGAACGTTTTTGGACATTATGGACATTTTTGGACAGTAGAATACCATTGGTATTCTACTGTTCTAATTCTAAGCTGAATGTTGGCACTGAAGAGGGACTAAACATAATGTCCAAAAACATTCTGCCAAAATAAAATTCTCTTTGCTTGTAGTGCTATGGTATTCTTCTTTACAGTTTTAAAATTTCAGAACATCTACATTGCATTCTACTGCAATTCAAAATATTACACACAAAAATTTTTCTATTAATAAAAAATGTTTCACATTACTAATTATACTCCAGAAAAAACTTGCTATACAACATAAATAAAATAAAATAAATCTACATAAAACTATGGTAATAGGCTACAGTCTTTTTACAATACTGTCAATATATATGTTAGCTGTCACATTCTTACCCACCGAGGAGAGTCTTTTTTTATTATGTTGCCTCCACTAAAAGTCCTATGCTATCTGTTAGCTTTCTTCATAACATACAATCATGGAATCGGTACTTCCTTTGAGTCCTTACTGTTAAGGATGTTTTCACGTCCTCTCCTCATTTCAATCTCCAGCAATTCTCGTATCCGACCTTGGTGTATGTTGTCTCTGTGTTTTATTAGCTTAGCCCTATTCCAGTGCACTTCCATGTTTTTTGCGTAACATTCTTCCACCAATGCTGTAGTTACGTTGCCTTCCCTTACATCTTTCTTGTGTTCCTTCAATATCTCTTCCATTGTGTGGCCTGTCATCCCTATGTACTTACTTTCCATTCCATTATCTCTGTTGCTGACTGGAATGCTGTATACCCCAGATTTTAGTCTATCATCCATTTCATCTTTACTGCTACTCAGGGCTTTGAACACCATGGGGTTTCTCTTTATGGCTATTTTCCTATTAGCCAGTTCTATGGCTTTTTTAACCACTGGATACTTTGCCAAATGATAAGGAACTGCGGTGTACTTCTTTCTATCGTTCACTTTGCATTGTTGTTCCGCAGCATTGGTCTCGTTCTGGTGCATCTCTACAGTCCTATGGTCACTTTTAACTCTCTTTAAAATTGAGTATAAGAACCCTTCACTATATCCATGCTCTATAATATATTGAATCTCTTTTTAGTAATCATTCTCATCTGTACAGTACTTTATTGCTGTATTAAAGTAAAAATGGAATGCTGACTTCTTAAATTTAATTGGGTCATTTGACCATCTCGGTATGAAGGTCGGGTCGGGTGGAATGTTGGTTTACAGTATACATTTGTTTTATAACCATTACCTTGCACTTCAATTCCAATGTCCAAAAAATGTGCTTGCGTATTACTGCACTGCTCACACTTAAGATAGAGTCCTTATGCTTCTTTTATTAAGCATTGTGCTAGTTGTCCTGTGTCACTCACTGTCTGGCTTCCAGATAACCAAAATGTCGTCAACAAATCTGATATAGTTATTTTACTTAATCCTAATATTACAAAAGAGTATAGCAGTTGTATGTGATATATTTATTAATGTGTTATTTTCTATAAATTTTATGTTGACCATTTTGAAGATATTAATATTGACAAATATTAATTTTGTTCCTATCAATTTGTTACCTCAAGATATTATACAAAAAACTAAAAAAAGGATCGAAAAAATTTGGCATAACAGTATTTTCCTCATGCAACAAAAATATCTTTTCTTACATTAGGAATGGTAAAGAAGTTAGACTCATACTAAAAAGAATGAGAATTTATAGGACTCCTGTCACTTATAAGATTGGTGATAGTAAATCAGCATATACAGATATAACTAAGAGACAATTGAGAGATAGGATTGAAGAGCATCAATGGGATATAAAAAATGGGAAAGCATCAACAGCACTTAGTGAATTAGTGTATAATAAAAATTTCACTATTAACTGAAAAGACACTAAGATTATTGATACTAGGAACAGCAAGGAATTCATTAAAGAAAATGTTTTCAGAAATATAATGTAGACAGATATTCCATCTGTCTACATTATATTTCTGAAAACATTGTTAATATCAAAGATACTAATTCTCTACCATCAACATAGGAGTCTTTAATTAAAAATATATAACAGATTTAGTGACACAGGTTTAAGAACGAAAAAATTTTCATATAAATAGTAAATAAGCGTAAACTAATACAAAACATTAAAGATTGCAATTATAAATTTTTCAATATTCGAAAAAAGTCTTATAAAATAAGAGAATATAAAGAAACACAGAGAAAAACAATGGTCAGATGTTCTTTTATTTAATGGATATAAAAGATTTTAGGTTTAAATGAAAGATTATTTTTGTACTTTTACTTATGTAACGGTAATTGAATATTGTGTGAAAGTTTATTTTTGAAGAAATTCTAAAAATAAACTTTTTTATAAGAATTAACTTTGTATTAAACTTTTTTATACTTGATTTAGCTGAAGATGAGTATATCTGAAAAGCATTTGTTTATTGATTAGAAGTTGTTTGTTTTGATTGTAAAAAGCTGCTTTTATTTCTTTTGTAGAAGTGTTTATATAATAAATCATTTATTTTGAAAATTCATCATATTATAGATCAGAATTAATACAGCAATTATAATATGATTACATATAAATCCATTCATATCAGTTTCTTTAGAGGTTTGAAGATAATCAAATTATTAATTAATTTTGTAACTTTTTTTTTAATTTAAAATAGAATTCAAAACTTTATTTGGTAATATGTATTAGCATTTAAATCAAAATAAAATCTATGTTCTGAGAGCTTTTTTTATATTGAATACTCAATATTTTATATAGTAAAGCTAATAATATTGAAATCAAACAAACCTGCAGTAAAAGCACAAACAGGCTCTTCAAATTGATAACGTACTGACTGTCGTTCTTGATTTACAAAATATGTCTGACCATCCCATGCACACACTACTACTTCATCTAGACCATCTCCCTAATGAAAGATAAATTTAGATTGATGTTAAACAGTTTACGTTTTATAATTAATCTTTATTGCCAACTATTAATATTCAAAATTTGATTTTATAATATAATTTTAACATTAAAATTTTTGAATACATTTTATGCTTAAAATCAATAAGAAAGCATTAAGAAATATGAATATGTTTTAATTCAATTTAAACTAATACAGATAATTGTAATTAAACATTTTTTTAGTTTTTTTTAATTTTGTAAATTTATAGAAATAATAAATTGTTATAAAATTTTCTTAAAAGTATTTAAATATTAAAAAAATCTCAAATATAACATTAACACAAACATTTCCAATTTAACAATAAACCAATATTTCCATATATATATATATATATATATATATATATAAATAATATATATAAATTTATATACATTTATAATTTATAAATGTACATATATGGAAATATTGCTTTAAAGATATGTGATTAATCAAAATCAAAATAAAAAATTGAAATTCAAAAATATATGAGGAAACAGAATTCTATATAAATTTTGATTGTAAAGTATTACTTATTATTTAATAATTAAATATGCTGATCATAAATACTGTATAAGAATTTTTTCTATCATATTTAATATTTTTCCATTCATTCTATCATTTTTAATATAATATTTCGTCAGTCCATAAATGGCACTACTTATTGAGAAAAACTTTTATGCATTTTTTTTTTTCTATCATATACACAGGCTTATACTAAGTCCAAACACAGCACCAACTG